>VHZZ01000113.1:21507-33261 GCA_009801015.1 Silene noctiflora
AATAGAGGGGGTAAAATCACATAAATAAAGTACTTATCAAAAACCGTCTTAAAACCGAGTCGGAATATTTTAGAGTTTTATTTCCAAAATATTATTTTAACATTTTAAATCTCAAAATATCTTATTTTGCGGAATAATGAAGCCTACATCTTCCCTAATTCCTAAATAAAGTCGCGGAATTCTTTCTTGCTGAGGAGGGAAAGCCTCGGGAGAGGACGCATAGGGTACTACGCCTCTTAGAAAGGTCGCAGTGCCTACTGTGCCTCTTCCTGGGCTGGTTTTCGTCAGTTTTCAGAATATTTCCGGATTCTTTCCAAATCTCTAGCAGTCGACCAGCTGGGTCATGGAACAGTCAGGGAGGCCAGTCTAACAACAACGGTGGTTACAACTATAATGAAAAGGGTCCTATCAGCGCCAGAATAACAACGAGAATCAGAACTCAATAGAAAAGTCTACAACATCGGCTAGTACAGTGCAAGGAGGGGTCCAAAAGAACAGTGGGAAGTTGTTCATGATGGACAAGAAGGCAGTAGAGGATGATGCTCAAGTTGTCATTGGTAATTTTATGATTAATCAAAAATCGACTTTTTTACTATTTGATTCAGGGGCAACCTATTCTTTTATGTCCAAGAGTCATGCTTTAACTGCGGGTTTGGGGCAGTTTGAGTCTGTAAAGGATGATGTGTTTATACTGTCAGGGGAGTCTGTATCGTGTTGTAAACTGTATAAAGGGGTGTCTATGGTAGTTGGTCAAGTTGACTTTCTAGTTAACTTACTTGAGTTTCCTTTGGATGGGTTTGAGGTCATAGTTGGGATGGATTGGTTGGGTAAGTATAAGGCTAGTATTGACTTCCATCAGAAAAAAGGTGTCCTTAAGGGGACCAAAGGGAGTTAGGGTGTCTTATAGAGGGTTTGTGGTGAGACAGAAAGTTAAGCTCCTCACAGCAATGACTTTAAACTCATGCCTGAGGAAGGGGTGTCCTATGATTCTATGCCATGTGAGAGATATGCGGGTGGAGGAGCCTACAGTAGCAGATATACTGGTGGTGGGCGAGTTTGAGGATATATTTCCGGATGAAATGTCGGGATTACCTCCTGAGAGAGATATTGACTTCAGTGTGGAGCCTACCGTATGGAAAGGAGTTAGAAGAGTTGAAGAAGCAGCTGAATGAGTTTTTAGATAAGGGCTATATCAGACCGAGTGTATCACCGTGGGGAACACCAGTGCTATTTGTGAAGAAGAAAGACGGCATCATGAGGTTTTGAACTGACCATAAGGAGCTGAACCATGTTACTGTGAAGAACAGATATTCTTTTCCTAGGATTGATGATCTTTTTGAACAGTTGAGTGATACCGGGGTGTTCTCTACGATTGATTTAAGATCAGGGTACCATCAGTTGAGGATTAGGGATGATGATATTCCTAAGACAGCGTTCTGGTCGAGATATGGTCACTGCGAGTATGTGGTGATGCCTTTTGGGTTGACCAATGCAACCAGTGTTTATGGATCTCATGAACTGGGTTTCAGTCCATTCTTGGATAGATTCGTAGTGGCTTTCATCGATGATATCTTGGTCTATTTCAAGACTAGGGAAGAGCATGAGGAGCATTTGAGGCTAGTCTTGCAAACCTTGTGAGACAATAAGCTATATTCTAAGTTATCTAAGTGTGAGTTCTAGTTGGAGAATGTGGTCTTTCTGGGTCACGTGATCTCTAAAGATGGTGTAGCCGTGGATCCGAGTAAGATTGAAGCGGTGTCAAACCGGGAAGCACCGAAGAATGTGGCTAAAATTCAGAGTTTCTTGGGTCTAGCCGGGTACTACAGACGTTTTGTAAAGGATTTCTCAAATATTGCTCGGTCTATGATGGCATTAATGAGGAAGGAAACTAGATTTCACTGGGATGCGAGTTGCGAAACGGCGTTCCAAACATTAAAGGAACGTTTGACCACAGCTCCTGTCCTAACTTTGCCAGAGGGAAGTGAAGACTTCGATGTTTATACTGATGCCTCAAAGAATAGTTTGGGGTGTGTGTTGAAGCATAAGGGGAAGGTGATTGCCTATGCTTCGAGGCAATTGAAATCCTATGAAGAGAACTATCCTACTCACGACTTAGAGTTGGGTGCAGTGGTGTTTGGTCTAAATATTTGGAGGCATTACTTTTATAGGGCGACCTTTAAAGTGTTTTCAGATCATAAGAGCTTGAAGTACATCTACACTCAACAGGAGATGAATATGCGTCATAAGAGATGGATGGAGCTCATTAGTGACTATGATATGGATATTTTCTACCATGAAGGGAAAGCTAATGTGTTTATTGATGCTTTGAGTAGGAAGAATGTGCATTCATTGTGCACTGTCATGTCCTTGATGAGGTTAAAAGACGAGATGACAAAGATGGGTATTCACATGATTCGCAAGGGAGAGGCCTTTGGAGATTTGACTATAGAGCCCGAACTTTATGATGACATTAAGAAGAAGCAAGAGATTAATCTTAAGATTCGAGAATGGAAGGAAGGGGTGGAAAAGGGTACTACTTCGAGATTTTCTATACATGTAGATGGGAGTGTTCGGTTTGATGGGAAGTGGTGTGTGCCAGATGATGCTGAGTTGAAGAAAGTTATATGACCGAGGCTCATTGCACATTTTATTCAGTGCATCCGGGAGGTGAAAAGCTATATAAGGATGTAAAGAAGGCTTTTTGGTGGCCCAGGATTAAGAGAGAGGTACATGAGTTCGTGGCTAGATGTTTGACTTGCCAAAGAGTTAAGGGAGAGCATCGGAGACCCCGAGATAAGATTCAGACACTTGAGGTACCTGAGTAGAGATGGGAGTCGATATCCATGGACTTTATTGTGGGGTTACTGAGGACTCAGCAGGGTAATAACATGATATAGGTGATTGCCAATCGTCTGACGAAGTCGGCTCATTTTATTCCAATGAAAGATACTTGGAGTAAGATTCAGTTAGCTAATAGGTATAGGAAGAATTTGCTACGACTACACGGGGTACCAAAGGATATTGTGTTAGATCGCGATACAAGGTTTATTTCTCGGTTTTGGCAAGAGTTGCAGGAACTCATGGGGACTACTTTAAAGATTAGCGCAATATTTCACCCTGCGACGGATGGGCAAACTGAGAGGACTATTAAGACCTTGGAAGATATGTTACAAGCTTGTGTGATGGAATTTGGTGGTAGCTGGCAAGACCGTCTGAATTTGATTGAATTTTCTTATAATAACATTTATCACACTAGTATTGAGATGGCACCATTCGAGGCACTCTATGGGAGACGGTGTAGAAGTCCCATGTGTTGAGATGATAGTACTGAAGCTGTGGTTTTAGGACCGCAAATGGTGCAACATATGGTTGAACAAGTGCATTTAATTCGACAGAAGATGAAAGCGGATTAGGATCGACAAAAGAGATATGCGAATTTACATCGCAGGGACATTGAATTTCAGGTGGGTGACAAGGTTCTTCTGAAAGTGTCACCTATGCGTGAAGTCATGATGTTTGGCAAGCGAGGGAAGTTGAGCCAGAAGTTCATAGGACCTTATGAGATTTTGGATCGGGTAGGTGAAGTGGCTTACCGCCTAGCTTTGTCACCAGTTCTTGATCGAGTACATGATGTGTTTCATGTATCGCAACTTCGAAAGTATGTGAGTGAGCCATATCATGTGTTAGAAGTGGAGAACATTGAACTGGATGAAGCACTTGCGTATGTGGAGATGCCAAAGGAGATTTTAGATCGTAAGGTGCGAAAGACAAGAAATGGGGAGACCACTTTTCTTAAGGTGTTATGGTCTAACCATAACGTTAAAGAAGCTACATGGGAACCAAAAGAAGCAATGAATGAGTGTTATCCACATCCCTTTGATTAGGTATGTTTGGTTACGGGGTCGTAACCTCTTTCTTGTAAGGGGGGTAGGAGATGATCGCATGTGTTTTTGGGAGTTGTGTTATCTTATGCAGATGTGAGTGTGAACTTCGAGGACGAAGTTCATTTTTAAGGAGGGAAGACTGTAATACTACTAAGTTTTGTATGTCGGCATACATTTTGTAGGGGTGTTTGGCTAGGCTTCTATCTAGAGCCACTTGGTCGAGTTGTGTAAGTACTCGGTCGATCATTGGGTACTCGGTCGAGTATCGCGTACTTGACCGAGTGTCCGGTCTGTTTCGGATTATTTCCGCGGTTTGATTAAAATGATAAGGGAGTTATATATTTCACTAATCACGTATTTAAATGGTTTTATAAACCTAAAAAAATTTCTAATCTCCTCCCTAATCACTCTAATCACCCTCTAGCATCTTTTGTGTTGTTGTCAAGCGATTGGAGTCCGTAATTTCGTTGTCTACCGCATTAGTAAGTAATTATCATCTATATATCAGTTTATTGCTTTTTATTAAGACTAAGTAAACCCCAATCTGAGTAATTAGGGGAAATGGTTTAATTAGGGTTTGATCTTGATGTTCGTATTGTTATATATGGCTATTAAGTGAGGATTTCGTAGAGGAGCAGTTCTAGCTCACCTTTGTTGCTTTGATTGGATTTGCCAGTCAGGTAGGGTTTCCATACTCAGTTCTCCATATGATTGATTACAAGTTGATGTGTGTTGTATGATTATCATTGATATGTATTATTGTGATATTATTGATATTGGTAGTGTTGATTGTGGAGCCATTGTCGGGAAAAGGTCTTCACCCTCCATGTTCGCCCCTTATGGCTCCCGTCACAAGGGGGATGTGTGCATTAATGGTCTGGGTGCGCTCGTTGCGATGAGCGGGCTTTAGGTGGCATGGTTGCGGTGGGTTACCTGTTGCGATGGGTAACCTGACAGGGCTACTCACTGCGGTGTGTGGTCGTGTTCGGGCTACGGTTCGGACAATAGAACTTGGAGTTAGAGATGGTTATTTGTTCAGAAATTATTGGATTGGTTATTCTATCTGTTTGTCTTATGATTCATTATATGTTGGCTGGCCCTTGTTATTTTCTAAAACTGTTATGATCCATTAGGGGATGGTGAGCAGATGTTTAGCAGGTTGAATGACTAAGCTTGCGGGTGACTTGGATGGGACGATGCCGAGTCTAGTAGTTTTGTTTAGTTTCCGCTGATTTTATTAGACATTTGTAGTTTGGAGTTTTCCAGTTGTTTGTATCATAGTTTTGGATCTTGTAATCACTTTAAACTTTACATTGCTTAAATGAATGTTTCTGTATAGTGTATCTGATATGTACTACCTCGGGCAACCGAGATGGTAACACTCCTGTGTTCTAAGGTAGGCCTTGGTAAGGCACTTTGGTAGATGGGGGTGTTACATCCTAGGAAATTTACCGACATTGGGATTACATATGTCGATGCTCTTTAGAGACTCGTGAAACAATGGAAGCTGAAGCCGATTGGGCCTACACCTGATCCAATATCCAAAAAGAAGACCAGGTTCTGGGAGAGTAATGCATATTGCCAATATCACAAATGTAATGGACACGATACCGAGATGTGTTATAAGCTCAAGCATGTGATCCAGGATATGATTGATAGTGATAAATTGTTTCTCTCGGCTTTTAACCAGCAAGATAGCTTAGTCAATCCTCATGGATATATCGTTCCAGCAAAGCAAGAAACCCTCCTCGACTGTTCTCCACCCGTCATTCCAAGCAATCAAGACAGGATGCTCAAATGGTTCAACGATCAAGACCAGACATTCAAGCCACCAAATGCCGAAAGAGAATACTTCGAAGATAACATTGATGATTTGGAGTCTGGATCTCAGATCGATTCATAGTCTACGTTCGAGTCTTAGGCTTTCTTTCCCACAGTTCTTCTAGTGTCTGTCTTTCTTGATTTACATTCTTAGTGACAACCTGGGGCGTCCCACGAGTCACGTGTCTTCTCGAGTCTATGTTAATATTATTAATCGTTTCAATAAAAGCACAATTAATCCACATACTCTTCTCTTCTACTTCTTTCCTATTCCCTGTGACAACAAGAATTTATTTGAGACATTTTTAAAATGAATGACCAAACATGATGATTAAATGTGAGTACACTTAAACCATGTTCCATTCAGAGTGGTGGAGAACCTGAAATTCCGTGTTCTTTCCTTACCAATTCCATGTCTGGCAATAAAAACCTCGCTGTAATCCACTTTAGGACGAGCATATCTCAAGAGATTCTAGGAGGAATCCAGGCCGTCTCCCTTATTAATGATCCATGATGGAAGGCAAGCCCATTCCCACAATACACAACCCATTTACTAAAGACCGACCTATTCCACATAAAAGGTGTTAGTCTGACCCAAATCCATGATAGCAAGTCATCATCAAATTCAAATATCCAAAAGCCACGAGCCAAAGAAGAAAGGCTTAATCAAGAAAACAGATCGATGCCAATATCCAATGTTAAAGTTATTTTTAAAGGACAAAAAAGATGTATCCTGAAACATGCAAGATAGATCTAGTACCAATAATCTAAGTCCAATCAAGAACTACCCTGAAATCAAATACCGAAGCCTGAAATCAGATCCCGAAATCAGATGCCACAAATCAACAGTCGAACCTCAGTTGCGAAGATGCCAAATGGTCAGCTAGCACCGCCATATAGCCTTTCTACATCCTAAGTCCTTGTCGAGAAACATTATACAGAGATAGTTAGGAATTTTGATAGTTCTCTCAAACTCGTCGAGTATATACCCATCCTTTAAGGCCAAGACATGGAAATCTGAACCCGCGTCAATTAACCTACCCCTTTTTAGTGCTCAGGCTACATCAAGTATGAGACCCCATTTTCAAGCCATATTACGAGCCATAACCACCTCAAGCCTTAACTCCACAAATCAAGCTCCGGAGATTTGTTCATTCGAAGCCTCTTATTTCCAAGCTCCACTTTCCAAAATATCCAAGCCATTTTCACCTTGACCCGAATACAGAGTTTTCAAATAATTTGTTGTCTAAAACGGGACATACCTAAGTCATCCTTAGGGTCCACTTTTGAGTGTGCTCACACGACAAGGAAATTTTTATAAACTACACCTCTTTGGTCTATGATCAAAGAAGGAATTATCTCAAATCAATTCTTTAAAGTCACCTAAAGGAATATACCCTCGTGACCCATGCACTCTAAGGCCCTAACAGCTAGCTTAGGCACCCACACTCTGAACTACGATCTAGTTTGATTTCACTTCACGTGAATACGTAGGCAATCCTCTACAAGGACACAACCATCCCAACTATCAACTTTCGACCTCAATTCTCAAAGTCAGTTCAGAACTACGATCTGGTTTGATTTCACTTCACATGAATAAGTAGGTAGTCCTCTATAAGGACACAACCATCCCAACTATCAACTTTCAACCTTAATTGTCATCCCCTAAAATTTCACAGCCATCCCAACCGCCATAACTATCTATTTCTACCTCTTTACAGGGGACTCCTTGTCGACGCCTAGTTTTCCTTTTTACCAAATACCTGAGTCATGTTCTAATCCTAGGGGCTTCCCTTCTGAAATGCCACCCTTCCTTTATTCCTCACTTTTATTCTTGGAGTCTCATTTGAGTCAAGCTAATGCTCGGTCCAGACAATGACAAAGGTCTTAGATCAATTCTCTGAGTTATCAAGCCTTAATAAAGCATTTTAGTGCAGTAAACGATGACGAAAGATGTCCAAAGAAGACGGTCGATCCAGGCCTTACCATTATATGTTCATCAATCTTGTAGATCTTCTACCTTTGGAACTGATACGCGTTGTCACTGATATCTGGCTAGGGTTTTTTCATAATTAGGCAAAATCTGTAGGAGTCATCCCCATGTCATGTCAAACCAAAGTTTGTATTACGTCTGTCAGTCTATGTTCGCATAGATCCATATCAAGTTCACATAAGTCTGTCGTCTTGTGTCTGTCAGTCTATGTCGCGTCGGTCATACGTCTAGCCTATTGAATATGCATAACGCATGACAAGCAACAGATTCAACCTTTAAGCAAGTTTTAAACTTTTTATAGAAAATAAAGATCTTTCGAAGCTTGTGTTCCCTTCCATGAGGTTACGTCTCAATAATTTATGTACATATGTGCTTATGTGCTATTTTTTCTGTTAGACAGCGAATTTGTGTGGCCACTAACCATGCAGATAATTATAAGAAGCACATGTCGCTCCAACTGGGGGCTTCACTCAAGTCTTCATTCTCCCCAGCGGATTATTCAAATTTAATATTTCCCTAGCGAGAGTTCGTTGTCGTCTACAGCCGACTTTCTTTCATAGAGTTTGCTTGATACCGACGCAAGCAGATTCAACCTCAACGATTTTCAACAATTCGCTTGAGACTGACGCAAGCTAATTCAACCTCAACCTTTTTAGCAGAATTCGCTTGAGACAGACGTAAGCTTATTCTTCTTAGCAGTTTCTACCGACGTTCTGCTACCGTCAAGTTTTTCTCGAATTCGCTTGAGACCGACGCAAGCTAATTCTCTCCCTAGCGGTTCTCAGAAAGTCCTTCCTTTGCTTCCCCAGCAGTTTCTACCGATGTTCTGCTACCCCCCAGCAGTTTCTTCCGATGTTCTGCTACTCTCAAGTTCTTTCTGAATTTGCTTGAGACTTACGCAAGCTAATTCTCTCCCTGGTAGTTCTCAGAAAGTCCTGCTTTTGTTTCTTCCATTAGTTCTCAGAAAGTCCTGCTGCCTACCAAGCTCCCTCAATTATTGTTATTGTTACATTTTCCCCACGGAGTTCGAATGTTCAAGTTCACCCTTTAAGAGGTCTCAAGTATGATTTCTTCTTATGGATGGAAAGCTTCCCACGTACTCTAATGGACTTTAAAGGACCCTCCCCGGAAGTCGACAGACTATAAAATGTTCCCAACAATAGGTCATTGGCTCAGACCCCTTAAGCCGCCTCGTGTCGCCATAGTCTTCAGGTTGTTATCTTCGATTGACCTGAAGGCCATACTTTGACTTTTGTCCAAGCCTCAGTCAAAGTGGGGGATCTGTATATACCTCGTTTCTGCACCTCCCGCCAAACATCCAGTGATTATTGGACCGCATGTTCAATATACGGAGCGATTTTATAACATTTCATAAGTTCATTGACAAGTGGTAGCCCAAACAGTTGTGTCAACCCCTTGATCATCATCTACGTGTCGATACGGCCGTTTTGGCAGTAATTAGAGTACATTTTGAGTCCGGGTCAAAAACCGTCTTCATTTTCTAAAACCGTCTTAAAACCAAGTCGGGATATTTTTAGAGTTTTATTTCCAAAACATTATTTTAAGATTTTAAATCTCAAAATATCTTGTTTTGCGGAATAAGGAAGCCTACATCTTCCCTAATTCCTAAATAAAGCCGCGGAAATCTTTCTTGTTGAGGAAGGGAAAGCCTCAAGAGAGGACGTAGAGGGTACTGCGTCTCTTGGAAAGGTCGCAGTGTCTGCTGCGCCTCTTCCTGGAGTGGTTTTCTTTAGTTTCCAAAATATTTTTGGATTCTTTCAAAATCTTATCTTTTCCTAAATTTCCACCTCGTGATTAGTATAAATAGAGGCCTCCGCCTCACATATTCTTCACGCGAGTGTCCACCCCTTCTCTTCTTCCTTTGCATTCTAAGACCACGTGCCATTGCTTTGACGCATACGTGCTTGATCTACTCGACCATGTAAGTCCAGATCCTTTTGGATACCAGTCTCGTTGCATGACCGACCAATTTGACCAACTCCACTTAATTAATCAATCAATTTCGTTTTCTAAATATTTTTCAAGGGCACTTTCAAATATACATCGAGTCGAGTAACCACTAACGACAATTTAGTTAATCTCGCTTCGTAAACGTGTAAGTCCGAGAGTGTAAAATCCTAATTTGTATTTATTTTCTGTATTATAATTTATGTAAGAATTTATATTATAAGCACGCTCGAAGCCATCTTTAAAAATGTATTTTAAAACCCTTTTTTACGAATCAGTAGAGAAATACCATCGACAAGAATAGTATTAGCATATGCGCCTTCTGGAATAGTCGTAGCACCTGCTGCGCTTCTTCCAGAAGCTCTTTCTCTGCTGTTTCTCTTCTTCTTCTTCTTCCTCGATTATCTGTTGTTCGTTCCTTTTTCTCTCTTATTTTCTATATTTTCCAGTTTCATAAGCTGTTTTATAAAATCCTTATCGACGTAAATCCCTTATAATCCAATATTTGCGGGTTTTCGTCAATTATTGGATCTTAACTTTTATGCGTAACCGACTTACTCTAAATATTCACATGTTAGGTTTAAACTATTGGATGTTGCATTGAATGCATATAATCAACAACATATAGAGTATATATGATTTCCCTGATCATTAGTAGAGGTCGTGCAAGGCGGGCGGGATTAGGTGTTCAAATAAAGAGCTTCCTAATATGTACCCTCACCCCTTACTCAGATATCTGTGAGCATCTGTGTTCATTGGCATCACGAGAGTTATTCTAGACATAGAATGTTAAGGGTAAAGAATTTCTTAGTGTTCATGTCACTACTTTGTGTCTTGACATGACATGAGGTATTCGAACGGTTCCAATTTACCACAAAAATTGGTGGCGACTCCACAAATGCAGGCTTGTTCAAACCATACACCGGTTTCAATGCCTTTCAAATTGGTAACGGCCCATGACGTGCTTTGGTCCACCAATTAAGGTTCCATGGGAGAAATGTCGTCGCCTCAAAATCACAGAGCATGGGTGCGCGCAACACGGGTGGCTTGGTCCACAACAAGCGGCACATGAAAAATAATTAGTTTGAAAAATTTTGTGGCTCTCCAATAAATGCCCACATGAATTTTCAATGATTTTCCGCATCATTAATTATCTAGGATGGCCAAACCGGTCATACCAAACAATAAAGTTATGTAAACTTTTGGTTTAATAGTGCATGAGATTCAATTGCACAATTTTTTATATAATACAAGCTAGATGATAATGTTGGTAGTTTCTCCAACACACCTCTATTGTTTAAATTTGAACATATGATATATAGCCATATAGGTATTTAACCCCTTTTTTATTTGTTGTCTGAACATGAAATCCATTTTTGCGGATATCATTGAAACTCATCAAATATCTTTTGGACTTAGAAGAGTAAGTCTCCTGAATTTCATTAAAACTCTGCAAATTTTTGTGGATTATGAAGATGATTAGGGGTTAATCAATGATTATTGTGTATGATTATTGATTAATGGTTCTATTTCTAATTCTTGCACATCATGTGTTTGATGAAATGTGTGAAGGATCAATTCTCATGTTTTGTTGCTTGTTTTATGCTTCAATAAGATCAAAAGCCTTAGATGTCATTAGAACCGTGTTGGACGACCTTGTGTACATGAGAGCTAACTCGTGTCGTCCTAGGTAGAGTCGATAGATCGAGAGACTCGACTCATAAATCAAATAGAACCCCAATTGATTAATTACTGATTCATAGACCCCTAATCGCCCCATATGAACCCGACTAACCCTTGTTTCCCCTATTTTGATCTTATTTTGATTATTCCATTACCTTACTTTAGTTTACATTACTTTATTGTTTTGTTTACATTTCATAGTTTAGTTTACCAATTCAAACCCAATAGTGACAACTTAAAATTCTAATTTAGATTTATGGGCAATTTTAAGCACCTTCATCCCATGGATTGACCTTGACTTACCGCTTTGCTAAGTTGAGTATTATAAATGTTTTGAAAGCCAAAAGATGGCCTATCACATGTCATTCATGACCTCCACAAGATCTTCCACTTTGCCTTTTAGTC
>VHZZ01000113.1:38571-56892 GCA_009801015.1 Silene noctiflora
ATGATTACAAGATGACAAACGAAAAGTACAACTCACAACATAAACTATGAGACTAAGATTCCGTTGTCGTGACTCGTAGTAACTCGTCCCTCCGACTCCCAACAAGACCTCCAAAGACAATCTGTCATACCGAACTGCTCACCATACGGATCACGGCAGACACAGCACAAGAAACAACAAAAAAACACTACACACAGTCAGTACCATACAATAGATAACGAATACAAACATGAAGTACATAAACAACACAGTTCTCCATCTTCTTCCACCACGCATCACACCGTCATCGTCACATCACTGACTAACACCCGAGGTGTGTAGTCCTGCCAGTGGGGGACCGCAGCCGTTCCCACCTAAGCCCCGCTCATCAAATCGAGCGATAACCCATGTCGTGGCGGGTTCCACGGAGGGCGAACCAAGGGCGTGAAGCCACTCCCGCAAGTGACTCCACTCAGCCGAGAACGCATCTCGCATCAGATACACCAGTCCCCAACTCCAACATACCGTCACAACAATTAGCATAGTGCATACAATCATCATCACAATTATGTTGCCAACATCGTAATACCATACAACCATAGCCAATTACACATTATAGTAACGACATCGCAATCAGACAACGTATAGTACTGAGTAGGGAAAACCTACCTCAAGCAAACCGCATCGACTCCGCACGCAGCCTCACCGTGCAAGCAATCAACGATATCCTATGACACACAACGACATCCTACTCTATTACTTCACAGAACTAGACCAACAACAACCAAGGAAACAACGACTGTATACATACCTATGCTAGCATCCGGCGATAGGATCACTTCCCGACTCCTGCTCCCGACTCCTGCTCCCGACTCCCATGGCGACGCACCTCCCTTTGTTCTCAAGAGGGAGAGAACAAGGGAGAACTGACGAGGCGACATCTAGGTTTTGGGGGAAAAGAAAGAAAATAAAAGAAAACCGATTTAACTTTTTAATTTCGCGATATATCTTTTACTGCTGACGCAACCTACTCGATCGAGTAACTAGGTTACTCGATCAAGTGACCACAGCTAGATCGAGTGACTCAACTATCACCCATCCACGAGAACCAGACGAGACTCGGCAAGTGTTACGGTCGGTCAACGCTAATCAAAGGTCCTAGAAGGGCGGGTATTACATCTACAACCTCATTTTCCATTTTGTTTGATATTCAAAAAATACTCTCAAATTAACCAATCCAACCCCCAATCACCGCAGCTGGAAACCACACAACACCTTTGTTCGACGCAAGTACTTTTCAATGACAAATAATTTCTTCAAACTCTAATTTCATTAGTCAAAATTAATTTAATTATGTTTATATTCTATACCCTCTTAAAAGGCCAGTTGGGCTTCAAAATCTTGGCAAATTTCAAGGCGCGAAGGTCTTACCCTAGAATTACCGCAAAACCTTGTATAATCGGTCTTGATAAGGTCTAATTTATGCCATGGATTT
Organism: Silene noctiflora; assembly: GCA_009801015.1. Lineage (NCBI taxonomy): Eukaryota > Viridiplantae > Streptophyta > Magnoliopsida > Caryophyllales > Caryophyllaceae > Silene > Silene noctiflora. The sequence goes on from VHZZ01000113.1 coordinate 40,046, forward strand.
GTTCATTGGTTAATTTATACAAATGCGCTTTGCATGCCTAATTGGATTCGCCTTTCGAGATTTGCATCATTTCATTTTCTGGAAAAATGAGTATCTTGCCAAAATGCATATTACGGCATTTTTCATTTTGTTTGTGATAAGAAAAAGTGATATAAAATATTTCATAAAGTTAATAAATTAGGATTATTGCTTGATCGACATGAGAATTAGCGTTCATGATTGAATAATTTAACGAATTTGATTAATTTTGTGAGGAAGAAAATTAGAGAGAGTTTGTTTATTTAATTTTTTGGAAAGGGTAAGTAATGAAAAAGTAATGGCAAAAATCTCATGAATGAGTGATTTTTGTCCATTATAGAGCAACTAAGTAAAACTAGTAGGTTAAATCTGATACCAAACCCGTTATTTTATTTGGTGTTTTCGTTTTGGGATCTCTCCAAACTTTATTATACAAATTACAAAGTGGACTTCAAGTTTGTACTTTACAATAAAGTCAACGATCAAAAACTCAACACGACCAACGCATCATTTTTGAGATCGGTCAAATATGAGAGCTATTATTTCCTCTTTGAAAAAAATAACGACCAAAATTAATTCAAGGAGGGAAAATTGGAATTAAAAAAATGGTGATGATCATAGTTTTGTCTTCATTTCTCATTTCACTCAACTATATATACAAACCATAATGTACTATTACAATTCATAAATCACCAAACAAATAAGCAATACCTTAAAAAATTCCCAATTGCTAGGGTTCTTCAATCTTACAATTTTCCCTCCAATAATCATGGAAGATTCAAACTTTATTAGTAAATCTAATTCATTACTCTATCCATACGAGCTGATGTTACAAGCTCTTGTTTTAATCCCAATTACACATTATTTAATTGGATTAGTAATTTTGTTAGTTGTAATTTTGTATAATTACTTGGAGTGGCATGTAATTAGTGATATATTAAGTGGGTTTAGAGGTCAACCCATTAAATTGATTTACCATCCTGACTCCAAAATTTACCAGGGAGTTGTTTCTAAGTGTAAGATTTTACATGGAAGGTAAAAAAATTGATCTTGGAATTCATTGATGTGAATAATTAGTGAAGAATTTATGAGAAATGTTTAAAATTGTGATTGTTGTTTTGCAGGTATTTGGTGACACCATGGCTTGCAAGCCCACATATACAAACTGCTTTCATGAACTTTTTTGGGAGACCTCCTGTGTTTAGTTATAGGAGGTATATTCACATACTTTGATCTTGTTTTGGTTAATTTGAATGCTAAAGATATTACTCTAGTGGCGGAACGAGGGGTCTACTATAGTGTGATACTGTGATCAGTCAGTGGCGGAACGAGGGGTCTTGTTTTGGTTAATTTGTATGCTAAAGATGTTTGGGTTTTTGCAATCTAGGATAGTGTCATCAGTCAGTGGTATTTTAAGTTACAAATTTTCGATATTTTTTTGTATGTAACTCTATTGTAATTAGTAATCTAGGCTTGTGGTATTTTCTATCTGTGTTTAGTAGTCCCAATGGTAGTTTATCCCCAACCAGTTGAGGTTAACAAGTTGGTCCTTCCCCTCCATTGTGGATGCTCTAACCCCTTACCCTTAAAACACTTTGGGATTAAGGCCTTTTGTTGTCGTAATGACCAAGATTAGTATTTTTGAAATTGAATCTTTTGATAACTGTGATTTATTTGTGGCATGACTAACAGCAGTGAATTATTACTTTCTAGTGTACATCTAGCTAAGTTACAAAGTTTATTGGTGAACTCAATATACGATAGCAACTGATTTGTGTGCTCCATTTGGATAGTTCTTCTTGACATATGAATGCCCCATTCTAGTGATGGTCGACATTTTGCAACTCTTTACAATGTTGATATAGCAATTAGAGAAGGCCATTTAGTAAAAATATGAAATGAGAATATTTGTCCGAGAAAGCAAGAATAATGGCGATTATCTAGAATGCTGTACTCCTCTACGTCGTAGGATGGAATAATTGTCTGAATGAACAAATGATGTGAAGATATGTCATGTACCCCTCCCTTAGTCTGTACTATAACAACATTATCCTGGACCATCCAAAGGTTTCCTCTATGCCAGACTAAGGAAGGCCGGTAAGGTAGCATACATGTGACCCTTCGGTAGTCTGGGCCTGTCTGGCGTGGAGGGAACCTTTGGATGCACATTAGTTGTTTTGGATAACCCAAAATAAAAAATTATACTGAGAATTGTATCAATCAATCACTACTTCACAATGTAAGAAACCAAAATTGTTTAGCGAGACCTTTTTCTTCATTTCATCATAAACCAAGGACAATGAATTATGGATCTTTAGCTTGGTCGGAATGACGACCCGTTGTCCAATTTTTTAGTGTCTTTGGGAGTGACTATTTTCCCTCTTTTTTTTGTTCCTTTTCTTTGTCAAATTTGTTATGCTTGTTTACTTGTATTGGGGGTTTTATGCTCATTTTCAGATACAACTTATTGCATTTGATCATGTTTCAGTGTCTTGTTTCACTTAAAGTTTCTTTCAATCATTGTCTTCCAAAAATTCTCCTTGGAAAAATCTGGAACTACTGATCAAGTATTGAAGGTTCTGCCGCTTATCATTTCCATGTGTCTTCTTATATCAGGCAAATTTTTCGTACCTCAGATGGTGGGACTCTTGCTCTTGATTGGCTTTTGAGTTCTGATGGTATGTCATCATACCTATTGTCAAAATTTTGTTCTTTGGTTACCATTTGAATAAATAGCTACTCCTATAACATGTTGGAATCGCGAGTTGTCTGGTTGACACAAGTGTAGGGAAATGAGGAAGTAAAGCTGGTCTTGAAATTTCACCCTCCTCTGAGGCTAGTGGACGTATCGTCGTATCTTTGTTCATTGACAAACAACCAATGTTAACAGAACATCACGCTGTGTGTTGAAGGCTCTCGCCTTTCAGCTAAATGAAGGGAGTTGGAATTACAAAGAAAGTGTTGCGAGGTGGCACATTTTGAAAATTACTTTGGGAACTGTATCAACCAACCGCTACTTTATGAGAAGCGCAGAAAGTTTAGTCCAGTCTACTGACTACTGAGTCATTTTGCTTTTTTTTTTTTTTTTTTACCTTATTTAAAATCAATGAATAGTGGGTCTTTGACTCCATCCAAGATGGGAAATTTGACAACCCAACACATTTTTGATGAAAAATACTGTTTCATATGTAAACCAAATGATTCCGACAAACCATTTGCATGAGAACACTAAACTTCAGCTGTTCTGCTCTTTTCTTTTTTTGTACTGGTCGCTCTCTTGTCAAATATCCGGGTATTTGACAACTTTGCTGCTATGTTTATCTTATTACCTGCACTGCTTTTTCTTTGCCTTTTCAGTGTCTGGAGTGGCAGTTTACGTTGAAAATGTAATTCCAAAACATGACACAACTCCTATTGTGGTTGTGATCCCCGGTTTGACTAGTGATTCTGAATCTGCAGTAAGTTTTCGTCTGGTTATATTGTTATCAGGCAATTTCATTCGCAAACCTAGACGTTCATGAAATGATGAGTGTCTATATGTTTCTCAAAGGAACTCTGCTTGTTTAATGAACATCTTCTTTTGTAATTTTTAAGTTGCTCTCATCTTCTTGTTAACATGTGCACCTGTCGTTATTTTCCAGTACTTGAAACATTTGGCATACAACACCGCAAAACGTGGGCGGAATGTCGTTGTTTGCAACCACAGAGGTTTGGGTGGTGTCTCCATCACTGTGAGTATTGATCAGTATTATATCACCTTGAGAATTCTGTTACTTGCTTAATTCTATTTCAAGTACGGCAGATGGTGTTTATATTAGGTCGGCATAATGTTATCCCTTTCAGGATGGACAATATTAGTATTACAGAAGATGTAGTGATCCCATCTTCTCGTCCAAATCCTTTGGGCAATGATCTGTTCAACATGCATGAATCTTTTGGCCGTTGGTTAAAAGTTTATTGACTTGCATGGGATCTTTGTTGGGCACATGATGACACTGTTTAATCCTTGAATTGCAAGGGGGGATTATGATGAGAAAGTAGTACTTAAGAATTAAGATACTTGTCCATACTATTATTATCAAGTTAAATGGTTCATTAGACAAATATGGGTTCAATGAACAAGATTTGTTTATATATAGTAGTTGGTGCCTGGTATCCCTTCCAGCCATAGTATTAAATCATGGTTTTAGTCCCTTCATGCCGTAGTATTAAATCATGGTTTTAGTCACGGTCACGATATTGGTTATCACGGCCTAATCTCGCTAAATGCAGCCATATCACCTCAAAATGTGGTAAAATGCAGCTGCGGTAACCTCTTAAACCTGGATAACTCGGTCTCGAATCGGTGGGCCGAAATTTAAAATCATTTTTCTAGCCATCAATTGTCATGAATCCACAGTTTTTATTTATACTACCTATATGCGACTTTTTCAGTCTGACTGCTTCTATAATGCTGCATGGACGGAGGATATTCGTGTTATTGTCAAGCATCTCCATTGTGAATACCCAGATGCTCCTCTCTTTATTGTGGGAACAAGCATTGGAGCCAATGTTGTGGTATGTCTGTTTGAAAAGACTACTTGTTTTTATTTAACTTTTTTGCCTAATGAGAATATTGATATCTGGCAAAATTTTAAGTAGCGAGAGTTCATATTAACTGCAGCATATATGGTTGATTTCTTATGGTTTTGGCCTCTTTCTTTGGATATTTGGACGATGCCAAATGATTTGATTAAGAAGTCCACTGTTTTTCTTTACCTTTATGTCTGGTGGAAGCAAGCTATACAACTAACAGACTCAGTTAGAAGTATATAACTCTGGTAGTCTGGTGGACGTCTAAGAGTCAGACCTGGATTTTTTTTTTACAAAAATATTGGATTAAATGAAGTGTTCAAGTGCTATACCCATTTAGGACAAGGGTAGGTATGAAATGTCGGAGTAAAATAGGCAGCAGTTACAAGGGTAGGTATGAAGTGTTCAAGTGCTATACCCATAGACACTTAGCTGTTTGTCATGTTGCTTAGATTCCAGAAAACAAGTTTGTAAGACACTTGATAATCTTACTACTCGATAGAGCATCTTCAAGTTTTGAAAGAACAATCATAGAATAACCAATGCACTGAAACTATGTCATATTGATCACTGTATAATGTTCATTCAGGTAAAATACCTTGGTGAAGAAGGGGAAGACATACCAATTGCAGGAGCTGTTGCTATCTGCTCTCCCTGGGATCTTTTGGTAAGCTCAGAATCCTACTATATAGTTTAACATGTTGTAAAATCTTTATTTGTAAGGTTGTATAGCATTGTTAGTTTACGGGATCAGTAGTGAACTGTCAAATCCATGGGTGCCTTTAATCCTAGGCAAATACTTCCAAGGGACTTGGTTGAATTTATTTTTTGAAGTGCTGACCACTGCGCTATGCTTGAGTGAGTAGGTTCTCATTATTCTTCTTTCATGAAAATTGTTTGTTTTGTTTAGGTTGAACCCATTTTGCTTCTCCCGTTACATATGTGTCTGCAAGTTTTGGTCTAGTACCTATTTAACATACAGGTGTTTGGCAGTGTTCAAGGCTTGGAAATTTTGTTTCAGTCATGAAGTCCTTATGCTACAGTGAACATTATCTTTTCAGGATAATTTCCTGTGTAACTCTGTTTTCTTTCCCATGGGTCATAACTCATAAATTTACATCCTTATCCTGTGTCTTATACTCTTACTCTCTTCCTATATCAGTTTACCTTCGTATGTGAAAGGAAATATGCGTTTGCTCTAATTTGATTAAATAATCTATCAAAAGAGAAATTATTGTTATAACGATTACCAATTCTATACATCTTACCCACTTCTTGCCCATCTTTTATTTTCTTTCGTACTCAGATTGGTTCGAGGTATATTGGTCGCAAATTCATCCAAAAGTTTTACGACAGAGCATTAGCCGTTGGTCTGCAAGGCTATGCACAGTTGTATGTCCTTTTCAGCTAACTCGTAAAATGTTTACCGATTTGGATTCGAAGTTTAACTCTCATATTCCTTTCGAGTAAATAAATTAGTCATTTCTAATTGACCTTTCTTCCCTGCTGGATTTGTAGGCACGAGCCACGCTATTCACGTCTTGCTAATTGGGAAGGAATACTAAAGGTTTGTTTTCTTTTTAAACTTAACGTTCATTTGTGTATTAATCTTTAGTTTAACATAGCTCTCCATAGTCAATAGTTATTTATTCAAAATCCGGCTATAATTTATTATTAGCCACTACCTTGCACTTTTCTTGTGTTGTCATTTATCATATACCATTACCTTGGAATTTGACATACTCTACTGATTCTACGGCATGATGTAACAGGCTCGCAGCATCAGGGATTTTGATAATCACGCCACTCGTGTTGTGGGGAAGTACGAGGTTTGAGATTATTCTTGCAGTCCTTCCATTGGTTTATACTCTTCTTAAGGCATATGTCCTTTTAATTAACATCCTACCACTTCTTCAGACTGTTGACACATACTATAGGCATAGTAGCAGTACCCCTTATGTGGTCAATGTAGCCGTCCCGCTGCTCTGCATTAGTGCTTTGGATGATCCGGTTTGCACTACGGAAGCCATCCCATGGGATGAATGCAGGTAATTAACAACTACTGTAATATTATACTGTTTAACTGTGCTTAGTGAGCCACTGAGCCCACACTAACGTCCCCTGGTATACATGGTCTCTACAGAGTGAATAGAAACATCGTTCTGGCTACCCCACAACACGGTGGACATCTCGCTTTTTTCGAAGGAATCACTGCTTCCAGCCTCTGGTATTCACCTATGGCCTAATTCTTTGATAATTTGTATGAAGTTATAGGGTACTTACTAAAGCTCTAGAGAAGTTTGATAGAAAATATTTCAATCGTCTCCCTTGACCTCTCTTTTCCCCTCATTGTTCGTATGTATTTCTTATTCTCTTCATTTATTAGACTTTTCTTTCTCTTAGTTTTTCTCCTCTTTTAGACTTGTAACCTGTCTCTTTAGTTACTAGTCTGTATGAAATAGGGTTGAACAAGACCTTACTTTCCTCTAAACTGGATCGGGAAATTATTTTACGGGAGAGCCTAATCAACTAATCTGGAAAGCTGAACCGTTATACTTTTCATTCATTATATTTTAATTATATTTTTTATGGTAGGGGGTCATCGGTTTGGTTGATACTCAGGTATACAAGTCAGCTTGAATGAATTATTGTGTATTTGCAGGTGGGTTAGGGCCGTTAATGAATACTTCGATGTTCTACACATGAGTCCGTACCTGCACAAACAGAAGAAGGTAAATATCTTTCCTATCAGATTTAGCATTGAGTTAGTTTTTGGGTCAATCTTAGATTCCGGGAATTTTGCTTGTTTTTGGATTTGAGAGTCCGTAAATGCACAAACAGAAGAAGGTAAATTTCTTTCTTATCAGATTTAGCATTGAGTCAGTTTTTAGGGTGAAGCCATAATGGCAGTTATGATGCTGTCAAGTTTTGAATACTGTCATCAGTGTCATCGCTTCATCTACTGTATGATTTTACAAGCTAATTTGGCTAACTTCTGTAATTTAGTACTGGTCATCAAGATCCTTGCCCATGTACCCACACCTGAATCTTGACAATTATGTATATGGCTCAGATACCGGCCCACATACCCGTACCCGAATCTTCGATAGACCAGGGCCCATTCGTGAGTTTAGCCGAAGATGGAATGGTTGCTGCTGCGAGCAATGAACCATCGAAAGCTGAGGTGGATGAAGAGTTCACCGACTTGGATAAACAAACTATTGACATGTCAGAGCAAGATGAACAGGAAAAGGATTATGTGTCAAAGGATGTTCCTTTGGTTTCTCAAATTCCTGAACAAGTCTCAAATACACCTGACGACACTCTCCGGAATGCCGCTTCCCTTATCAAACGACGATTGGATCAGCTCTCTCGGCATTCTAGAAGATCGATGTGGTTGCTTACTTATGTGGCCATTGCTACAAGTTGGCCTTTGGTAGGCTCAGCGCTTTTCTTCTTTTTCAAAAGGAAGATTAAGAAGTCTCCACTTTCCATCCTACAGAAAAGATAGTGACTCAAACTGGTAACTACACCCAAATTTCTGTACTTGTATTCTGTTACCAACTTGTATTTTAACATTTGAGTATATCTGTTATTGGTTGAATTTTGCAATAAATGTCATGGAATAAAGATTCCACGGCACTGTGTACGCCACCTTACTCGTGTTCATAAACGACTCTTGATGAAAATGGGGTCAAGTATTTAAATTTTTTTGGGTCAGACATTGTTGTGCTCATTCTGTTACTCTCCCTGAAAATATTTAGCTTCTTAGGAGACCGTCTCATATATTACAGTTGTGAGCTGTGTCTCTTTATTCATTAGGTTTTATCCATCCGATTTCACGAAAACTTGTGAGACACCTTATTTGAGAATTTGTGCCCTCTGCAAGGTTAGTCAGGAAGTTAATACTACTAAATCTTTAGGTGATTATGAGACACTTTTGTGAAGGTTCTGAAACATGTGATCTTTAGTTGGAGGGTTGGTTGAATAAATTGAAGAAGAAACAATTTTAGGTGTTGACTATAGTTCACCCGGAAATCAAGTATTTGAACCCGAAAGGTGGCATAATGTATGCTTTGCTTACGCCATATAAGATGCCCTTTTTGATCCGTTTATCCATTGTTAGGTTTTCCTGTTTTAAAAGTGAACAACTGTTGAGTGCATTCATTTTTTTTCCTTCAGTGGTGGTTTCCTTAGAAAACCTAGATACCGACTTTATGCTTTTCTAAATTGACAAAAACTATGGACATACGGAGTACTATTGTCTACGAATAAAAAGATTCTCTCCATTTTTGCTCTCTTCATTTCCTTTAGGGTCCAGAACCGTATGAGTGACAGTAATTTAGGCGTTTGAGAGAGGAAATGAAGAGGGAGTAGATTTGCCTAAGATTAAATCCCGGTCATTTTTAGGTAATGGAGAGCGGAAATGGAGAGGACTTTTTGACTCATTATATGAAGGCGGGGCTTTAATATTTGAGCAAGTATTGGACATGGCAGTCCTAAAATTGCAGATGAAGTATTTAGCAATTAGCTGTTAGCATTAAGCACGAGTGTTTAACTCGAACTTTAAACACTCGCCCCTAGCCTCGTATGTTATCCTCGTCCTACAACTTGACCATCTTCGCAAGTTTTTGCCTCACCATTTGAGACTTCTATGAAACCTACTTCAAACTAGGTAATGTTCACCCTTATCTTATCATAAGACTGTCTTATCCAACACTTGAAGTTTCGATCGATTTGGACGACTCAGGTTTATGCAAAAGTCTATCCAATAGCTTTCAAGTCTACTCTAATATTATCTAGAAGGGGAAATGGTGGGTTTCCATGTCCCACCAGAGCTTTATACACATAATGTGCATAAAAAAGCAGCCAACATGGCGCTTATATTCCAAGAAAAACCAAGGAAAATGCACACGCATTGAGAAGATGGGACATAATCCAACTAAATACGTGAATGTGCCTTCGTGTACTGACAAAGACAAATGTTTAGGTATGAAATTATGGAGTTCTTTTAATCAGAAAGTGTCCCAATCATGCCAAATCCAGGTGTTGTATAACAACTTTCTACTGTTTCCTCATTGGTCTACTTTATATAAATAGAAAAAAAACCATCATTTCTTTTTCACCTAGTGAGAATATTCTATACCCAATTTAGAGGAAGAGCCACTACATTTAGATTCAGCTTTTCATCACCTCTTTTGGCTTATGATTTGTTAAGAGGAAGATTGAGCATGTTTTGTTTTTTTGATTGGCTTTGTTTTTTTTCCGAGTAAAAAATTGTTTCAAGGGCGATTTTTACAATAACTATTGTGTAAGACTATCTTACAGTATAAGACGGTCTTTTTATATGGTGAAGAGTTGAGACCCCCTACCTTGAGTAAGTGTTTAGTTAACATGATTTTAATTTGCTGAAAGCTATTCCGGACAGTTTAGTAATTACTAATTAGTGGAAAATGCTGAATGCCAGTATAGGCTTCATAGATGAAGTTTTTTTTCTTTCCTTCCGTGCTCCGGCACTCAGTGATGTCCAAAAGACGGTGAAGTATCAAGTATGGTGTCTCGAGAGACACTAGCGGGAACGCTTGGAGCCTTAGATGTAGAACTGTATATAAGGCGCAAATATTAGCGAAGTGAACTATTTTGCAAATTCCATACTCTTTTCTTTCTTCTAGTTCTTTTATGATGCATTCTCAAATGCCATCAGTAAAATCGATAAAAGAGGCCATTGTTGATTGGACATATTTTGTTTTCCAGAATATAAGGACTTGTTTGAAATAGTGCACCCTGTGCTCACGAGGCGCTTGTCATCGACTCAAGTCTCATCGTTGCACAACGTGTCCTGCCTTTTTAAACAAACGCGTGACACGAGTTTACAAGTAGCTAGCATTTAAGCACACTGTGCAGTGGAATCTTAAGAATAGAAGTCTGACCTGATTATGACATGTAAGTTATATAGCCATAGACCTACATTTCAGGGTTTCAACAAAGTCTCTTACTTGGGGAACTTTTCATATATCAGTTATTTTAATGAAATGGTGATGTAAACTGACATCTTGAATGATTCCCAGATGCCCTTTGAAGAGCTGTAAACAAATTTAGGATATACTACCCTTAAAATGTTTACTGGTATGCCTTTGTTAAGGTATCTTTTTTGTTAATCTTTGGAGAATATTAAGGAGTACAAGTTATTACCTTAACATTAACATCTCTCTCAACTATGGAAAAGCTGTTCACCAAAGTATGTGGAGAAGATTCAGGTCTGCAGCCTGTGGTAAAGTGACAGTATAATTGTTTAAGCTCTCCTTAAGTCAATATCCCCTAAGAACATTTATAAGGTCTTTTTGGATTTAGGGCAGTTATCTGCATTTAAGAACTGAGGTCGACTCTTTTCTGCCTAGTTTCTTCTCAGCCACATCAAATTTAGTTTGGTGCATTTGTTTCTCTGGTTATAGTGACCCGACCGATATCCGAATTAAATAACCGGTAAATGACCTAAAATCTGAATTGTATGGGACTAGATATTGACCTGATCTGCAACAACATATTCAAACCAGCCAACCTGATGCTGAGCCAATCTAAATGATCTGAACTGACTCGAAATAACTAATTTGAAATTGTATTCACGGTTAGATACATAATAAATGACCGAAGAACTCTTAATAATCCCGATCAGAAATTAGTCGACTTAGACCTGATCCGACCTAAACAGCTTCACCGTACCAATTTTGAATGACTCGTTTGCAGGGTATAGTTATAGGCTTACAGTCATATCGCGTAGTTTTAGTTTCATGAAGGATTCAAAGGAAAATGACTGTATGACTTTACTGATGAAAGAGGCCATAACTTGAGGATTAGATACAGAAAGGCCATGTAAGAGGACATTTACTTGGTTAAGATACATAGGAAGTTTTCTACATCATGCCCATCCAATCCATACACAGGCACAGTCTCTTTGTAAATTTTTAATGCACACTAATTAAAATGTGGAATAATGAATTGTTGACACCTGAGATTTGCATTTAATTAGTAACTTGACCTAATTAATTTATTGTTAAGCATTCTGTCTTGGTGTTAACAGGCAAGACATAAACTATTGGAATATGTCCTGTATTTACAAGACATATCTGTTATTGTGTGAGGGTCAAACAACTCCGTGTTTTTATGCAGCTTTTGAGGCTATATGCCCCTCTCAGACTACTTCAGAGTAATACTAGTGTACCATTCTGTACAAGATTACTAAATATTCTTATCCTGTTTGCTTAGACATGTACTGCAGTTATGCTTAATTATTCTAATTGCAAATAACAGCCTGTTATGGTTCCTGATTCACTGTCAATGATGTCCGACCTAGTGGTTAACTCGTTAAGATTGAAGTATGAGTGTTTTCGGTTACATGTTTGAATCTCGCTTGCCTTTAAATATACTGGACCCGAACTATTTATGCAAATTAAGGCTTACTCTTTTTATTGGAATAATGTTGGCAACTTGGATTATTTTGGGAAGATTGCAATTTGGGATTAAAAATGACTGATGGCCCAGACTTGGGATTATTGTGGGCAATTTTTTCCTATTGTTTATTAGTTCTGTATCTTGTTTATTAGTTAAGGTGTTAGACCAGAAATGAATGATTAAATATTGCTATAGGGTACTATGTTTTACTATTTAATTTGAAGAACTTCACAATTCTTGGATTGGTTATTTGCCAGAACCTGTAAATACTATAATTTGCAGTAGCTGATCTTTTTTTCCCTCCATCCCAGATTTATTGTCCTAATTTGACTTCGGCAGTCAAATGAGGCCGAATCATATTTTGACAGTATATAAAAGAGATTGTAAAATATTTTAAAACTGAGTACGAAAATAGCTGATTTAACAACAAAGTTGACATTAGTCGACTATGAAAGAAAAATGGGGACAATAAATATGGCATGGACGGAATACCACATAAGTTCAGGTCCTGATACACATGAACCAGTTTGCGATTCACTGGAGCTGATCGAAACTCCGAATCCAGTGATCTAAAGTGTATCTAGGCAGTGTGCGCGCGAGTATATCAAATCTGAGAAGTTGGTAGGTTTGATTACAAACTTTTTGTTGGTGTTTTGTCTTTTGCAGATGGCCCTCCTTGCTTTTCCAAACTACCAAAGGACTTATAAAATGAGACCCTTTAAACATGGGAATCTGCCCTTTAAGATATAATATAAATCATAGGAAAAAACTGTTTAAATGACCCTTAAATCTTAAGACATGGAATCAGAAGAGATAACATTATATAAATCTCATCTGCCAAATCACTAACCCGAAACTTACAAAAGAAAAACTAGGTCTTTTTTTTATTTTTTATGGCCTTTTGTAAACTTACATTCTCTTTGAAGATTTTGTGTAGGATTATTCCACTCCACTATTATTTTTCATAAACTATACCATTAAATTCTTTATTTTTCATTTACTGAACTCGAATTATTCTGTTTAGTTTTTTGAGTTTTTCCGATTATGAAAACTATAGACAAGAATGAAGATCTTTTGAGTCTTGGCTTAGCTATTGTCAATAATTCTACCCATGTTGAGAAGAAGCTAAAGAGAAAAAGATTCGACGTTGATAGTACTATTCTAGTTAGCTTAGGAAAAGACTACGAAGGAAAGATAGCTAGGTTGATACAAGAGAGACGAAAAATGCTAAATATCAAGCAAAAAGGAAAAGGTGCAATCCGTGAAGGATCCGGGTCTGGGTTGCACCTGATTCATTTACTGCTGGTATCTGCCACGCTAATCAATGAAAACAACGCCACGTCTGCAGTTGACAATCTGACAGAGCTTTACAGGTATGTCTCAGTATCTGGCGATTCAGAACAAAGGGTTGCTGCTTATTTTACTGATGGACTGACAGCAAGGCTTTTAACCCCAAAATCACCATTTTACAGTACAGTAATTAGCAAACCATGTCCTACAGAAGAGTTTATGGGTTTTACACAACTATATAGAGTATCCCCTTTTTACCAGTTTGCTCATTTTACTGCAAATCAGGCTATTCTTGAAGCATTTGACAAGGAAGAGGGTAAAAATAACGGGTTTTTACATGTGGTTGATTTCGACATTTCACATGGGTTTCAGTGGCCTTCTCTTATTCAGTCGCTGTCTGAGAAAGCTACTACTTCAAGCCACTCATTATCGTTCGTCCTTACAGGAATCGGAAACAGCATACAAGAGCTTATTGACACCGAAATTCGACTTGGTAACTTTTGTAAAGACTTTCCGAATATCAAGTTTGAGTTCCATGGGTTGTTAAGAGGGTCAAAGATCACAAATTTACAAAGGAGGGTAAATGAGACAATCGCGGTAAATCTGGTCTTTTACCTCAGTAGTTTAACTGATATTGTACAGATTTCAGATACATTGACTATTGTTAACTCCTTAAGCCCTTCTATTGTATTATTAGCAGAAAGAGAAGGAAGTAAAAATAATTGTGGCGTTCTCTCAAGCTATGTTGATGGTTTGCATTATTACGCAGCAATGTTCGATTCATTGGATGCTTGCCTACCCTTACAGAGTGTTGAGAGGCTGGCAATAGAGAGGGATCATTTAGGGAAAGAGATAAAAGAAGCGGTAGCTCTCGACAAAGTGAGTTGCTCGAGATTCGAGACATTGGAGACATGGAAAGGAAGGATGGAGAGCCATGGGTTTGTAGGAATGGAGTTGAGTTCTAAGGTGAATATTCAAGCCAAGCTTTTGTTAAAGATGAGAAGTCACTATAATCCTCGGTTTGAGGGTGAGGGTGGAGGGTTTACGGTGTATGAAAGAGATGATGGGAGAGCTGTTTCTATGGGGTGGCAAGATAGGATTCTTGTAACTGCCTCTTCATGGAGGCCTAGATAGATACGGAGTACATTTCTAGCAATACTTCGTTTAGACCGCTCGAGTATGGTAAGACTACAAGAGAGCATAACACATTTTCGTGTGTTTTGAATGCTGCCCATTCTCATGGCATCAAAGTAAAGACATCTGAAGAAACTATATCGAGCTCTTCACCAATCTATCTATACGCACCATGGCGCGCTGCTATAGGCACTACTGACAGATTTAGAAGCGCATGTTTGTCCACCATTGGCACTAGATATTGTAACTTGTAAGTGCTCGCCTGCTCAGGAGTTTCTGAAATTATACAGTATATAAGACGAAACAAACGAGAGAGAGAGTTGTATAGATTATAGAGTTTTTCATTATTCTCCCGACACAAATCTTCTGTAACCAATTGTTTTTTTCTGAGACGAGTTCAGGGAATATTTGTCTAGGGCCTGATTGTTTCCTAGAACGATTCTTGTTATAGGCTATTGAATATCATCACTTCGAAATTAATTTTTGTGTTATTATGCAATTTCTCTCCTAAGATCATTTGCAGTATAAACTTGGCTTGAGGTTGCTTACGGGTTAGAGTTTCATTTGGTGAAATTTAAGTATCATATGGAAAAGCATCCTCCGTATAAAATCGTTGCATGTGAGCGTGCTGGACCTTACAAAAGTCAGACTAAAGATCCTGATAAACCGCAAAGAAAGTCAAAAACAAAGAAATTCAAATGTCCATTTGCAATAAGGGTGGTAAATAAAAGTTCTGGTGTGTGAGAAGTAGTGCCGAAGTGCGGGTTTCATAATCACAAGTTTGGAAAGTTTCTTGAAGGTCATAGGCGAAGAGCAAAGCTAAATGATGAACAAAAATAATTTATTAAGCAGCAACGACAATTTCATGTGAAACCGGTAATGGTTAGACATGCATTTACGCTTCGGTTTCCCGATTAGCCGGCTCCAGCTTTGAAACAAATTTACAATGAGAATGCCCGGTTGAGTGCAAAGGATAGGGATGAGAGAAACAGTGTGCAATATATGTTACATCTAGCGTCCGAAGCTAATTACCTCAGTGAATTCATAGCGGGCGAGGAAACAAGAGCTCTTACACATGTTTGCTTTGCTCATCCCAAGGCAGTGCAAATGTTTAAAGCGTGGCCACATGTTGTTCTAATCGACTCTACTTACAAGACGAACAAGCACGACCTTATATTGGTTCAATGTGTAGGCGTTACACCTGTTGGAAAAAGTTTTTTAATAGGTTACGCGTTAATTAAGAGAGAGACTACTGAAGGGTATACTTGGATTTTGAGAAGGCTGGAATCATTGTTGAGACCGGATGTAAAGCCTACAGCCATCGTCACTGATCACGAGCGCGGTCTAATTAGTGCAATTCCCAGGGTATTTTGCACTTTCCGTCCTTTTTTTGTGCCTATTTCATAGTTACAATGCAGTTGAGGCCAAAGTAATGAACATGGAAAAGAATGGTAATTTCGGGAAAGCGTTAGCACATGGCGATTGGAAGAAAGTTATTGAAGCTAAAACATTTGATGAATGTGAGATGGAGTGGAATGAGTTGAAGAAAAAATATTGTTCTCATCTTGCACTTATCAATTATCTTCAGTTGACATGGTGTCACAATATCCATTTGTTTGCCAAATGTGTTACTAATTTGGTGCTTCATTTCGGTAACACAACTACGTCTAGAGTTGAGTCTGCACATGCTCAATTGAAGATGTGGTTAGGTTCAGCTGAACTTACTCTTAACAATCTATGGAAACGGGCTGATGTTATGATGCATGGGCAACATAGCAACATATCGAGATTAGAAAGACGTTGGAAGATTTTATAAGCAAGAGAGTTGTCAGTAATTTGTATCACGGGAGTATATTTTCAATGTTGAGCGGTAGAGTGTCTGCGACCGCTATTGAAGCAATGCAAGTGGAATATGCTCGGGGTACTAATCTGGGTTACTACTTGGATGACTATTGTGGGTGCGTTATGTGGACGACTCATAAGATTTTGTGTGCTTGTCGGTTACATGCAGTGCGTGGTCGTGGAAGAAAACAGATTCCATCCAACTGATATTCATGAATTTTGGTCAATGTTAGCTTACACGGAATCCAGTCATTGTCGTTCTAGCCATAATGTTGTCATGGAAGATCTTTTTAATAAAGTGCGAAACTCCCATCATTCAGTACAAAGAGATGTTATTGAGACATTATTTACTAAGTTGTATCCGGAGGACGAGGTTTTTGAGGAACATGAAAATGCAGATACATGGTCGTGGTCGTCTGAGGAAGTCCAATACTCGTAATAAATCTGGCGTAAAACATGCTAGACGCAGTCACCCGAGTACGACWACCAGTAACGATGGAGGTATGTCATGTTTAAAATTATGGTATTTCTAAAAAAATAAA
>VHZZ01000113.1:125596-142181 GCA_009801015.1 Silene noctiflora
TTAAGGCCAGGTTACAACACCAATAAAAGAGTTTGATAACAAATCCGACGCAACAAAATTATTCTCCGAAACAAGGAATACGATTAAGCTAGTGGGAGGTCTTCTTTCTCTTCCCGAGCTTCCTTTCCCACCTCACGATGGCTTCCGCGGTGCTGAAGGGTGTCTCCTCCCTAGCGGCGCTTTTCTCCTCTTGGCCGCTCTCCTCTAGCCCCTCCGAGTGGGTATCCGCGCTCTCGATCATGACAAGGTCTAGGCAGCCCATGTACCCACCTTGGCTATAGGCATCCTCTTGAAGACCGCCATCACGCCGCTCATAACCACCCTCGGCAAACCCACCACTCCCATAGCCTCCTTCCCCTTGTCCCGTGGCCCCCGTGGCCGCCCCAGAGGGTCCATCTCCAAACCCACCTCCTTGGGAGGTGTTACTAAACTGGGTCCCCATGGTACCCATCCATGGGTCACGCAAGTGCCCCCGACCAAACCGGATGTTGGTGCCCTAATCCGAAGGTTGGACACCATAGACCTGAAACACCCCCGAAGCATCTCCCGGGTCGGTCCAAAAGCTAGGACGGTAGACGGGTCGCGCTCCTTGGTTATATGCCATTTCAGTCATATCTCTCAACACCAAGTCAGTGTTGACTCGGTGGATAAGGTAAGACATGGGGTCATTGTGGGACTCGGGTTGGCCATAGCCCCCGGTGTAGGCAAATTCTTTGGTATAGGGTGGGTGCATCATTGGTGGAGATCTAGGTGTGGGCATGGATGGGGCCATAGGGGTAGGTATGGGCCGGTAAGATGACATGGAAGCTTGCCTAACCGAAGGAGGAGGCGGAGAAGGGTGAAGCGTAGGGGTATCCCGTTCCATGATGTCGTCATTGATATCAAAGGTGAGGGCACTCGGGATAGTGTAGCGACGGGCTTTAGGGCGGGGTGGTCTCACGTTCTCTAGGGGTGTGGTCGGGGGTAGGTATTCCTCAGTGGGGAGGGTTATGTGCCATTGTCCATCGACTCTCCAAAAGTAAGTACCCTCCGTCGTTCCCTTTGACAACCAATATTTTGATTTCATCCAAACAAGGTTGAAATACACTACTCCCCTAGACATAGGGCCGTCTACTTCCCCTGACTCATATCCCGACAAACTCTTAACCAATCGAGTCACTAAGCCCCCAAAATCTAAGGAGCACTTATCCGACTCTATCATCCTCACCATGGCACCACAAACTAAGGACACGACATTAAAGAGGAAAAGTGGCTCAAAACGGGGGTTGAGGTAAGAGCTTAGAATCAAAACCTCCGTAGAGTTGAGCTTACTTGGTTCTTTCCTCCCGTATCAGAGGTTGGTCAAGGAGCGGAGGAAAATTTTGAGTACCAGATGCTCTACAACACTTACCTTCATACTACTAACCCCTTTCTTTTCTTTGCTAGTGAAAAGGGGAAAATATTTCTCGGTTTTCATGTTCTTTCCCACTCGGTCATGCTTATGTGGGTCTCTCCTAGCCACTCCTAATTGGTCGGCAAAGTCAATGAGGGTTATGTCGCAGGGAGTGTTTTTGAGCCTAAATCTCATAGTCTCGGCATCCTCATTATAACTAAAACTACTCAAGAACTCAAGAACTCAAGGGTGAGGTTATGGTAGCTCACCTCCTCAAGATTATACAAACCCTCCATCCCAAGCACCGTGAAGATATTATGCACCTCTTCCTCGATGCTCAAGGCCACCAATGTCTCCACCGACACTCATTTGGTAGGCGCCATTCTCTTTGTGGCCAAGTCAAGGAAGTTGTCACGTTGGTTATCGTCCACAAACTCAATTCCCGGGTAATCCGGGAGAATAATGGCGGGTGGGGCTACCGGTTGCTCCGATGATGGTTGTCGGGCATTTCTCCCACGGCCGGTCCGAGTGCTCTTTGGTGCTATGCTACAAAAAAATTAATACAACAAGATATGGAACGGAAAGTATAAGAATTAGATTGTTCGAAATGGTAAAAGATCTCTTGAGTTGATAACATCTTAGAAGAAGGAATATAGCTTGGGTTGGATAGTTTATTTACTCGGAAATAATAACGCCATTTGATGAAAATGGTGTTCTCTACGCATTCAATTCCCTCTAGGAAAACCTTTCATTTTCTATAAAAGAACATAATATTTATAGTTGTTTGACATATTTCCACTTTTGACAAAATGGTAAAACTTCAAGACATCCATCATGATTAATCGAATTGGTCAAGTGACAATTTTAGCATGAAATAGACACAAGAAAAATAAAATTTTGGTGKATTAATTACCAACACCCAATTACTCTACACTTTTAAAGTTTTAAGTTGAGAAGAAAATTAATATATGTTACTACGATCATGTCTTGAATGCTAAACATGGTCAAAATAACACTTAACTTGGAGTAAATAAGGAAATCCGGGTAATTACAATACCAATTTCTCAAAGTAATTATGAACAAAATTCTTGTATAAAATTTGACAAGGCATTCGACACCATGTTTAGGATGAAATTGGATAAGTAAAGTGTGTTAAAAGCTCAAAATCAAAACTTTGATGCGATTTTAAATGGAATTTCCGAATGTAAGTCAAGTTTCAAAATAAAACTTTCTTCATTAAACATGGTTTCATATCATTTTTGGTAGTGTTAAGATGTCATTATGTGTAATAATTAAATTAAAGCAAAGAATCGAAATTGGACTCTTCAAATCATTACTACGTACAAAATAATTGACCCATCTTAAGACAAATTTTCATCTTAAACTTTAATTTATAACATTCATCAAAATAATTGATAAACCATACTATTAAACTATATTTGGAATGAAAAATCGAATTTTCGTCATGAACTATAGGTAACTTAAGACTCCAAAAACAAAATTTTAAGATGTAAATGTTGTTCTTAAGGTAATTTATAACTTTACTAGTAAAAATGGTGGTCCTTTAGCACATTCAACCTAAGTTTTATGCACAAAAATCAAAATTTGGGCATGGTTTTCCCTAAAATCCGAAAATTTAAGACGGTCGTAAGACAAAGTTTTCTCACATATAAGGCAAGATCTACAACTACAACAAGGTTAAGCCATTGTTGGTCAACTACATTCAACAACAAACACAAGAAACTCCATTGTTACCCAACAATTCACCATTTTCGAGCTCATCCAGGGTGGTCAAGCTTTCCACACAAATTCTTTTTTTAGCAATATTAATGGTGTAGAAAGCTTATTACTAATATGAGTTCAATATAAACATTCAGTTTAATGAAAAAACTTAGGTAGTTCGGTGTAGATCTAAAGAAAACCAAATTGAAGAAAATAACAATGAGAGAGATAATGCTTACATTGTTAACTTAGAGTAAGTATAGGAAGATTAATGTGGTAATGAGAGAATTTCCAAGCCCAAAGGAGTAATAATGGTCGATTTTAGTGAGATTTTAGTAAAAAATAGAGTTGGAGATATGGAGATATGAAGATAAGAGTGAAAATGAAGAGATAAGGAGAGTATCGACCGAGTTTCTCTAACTCGAGTAATTCACTCGGTCGAGTGCGAGTCTACTCGGCTGTGTGACTGGTGTACTCGGTCGAGTGAATTTTCCAGTACTGAACTGATGGTTCTGGATTTTCCACTCAGCCGAGTCATAGTTCCACTCAGTTGAGTGGCTCTTCACTCAGTCAAGTGGGTCCTCCCACTCGGTCGAGTACCACCGCAAGGTCGAGAATTTATCGATTAATACTCAGACAAAGTATCCTTGCAACACAATAAAAGGTTCGGGAGTCCACCAACTAGTGATGACTTGCCCCGGGTTAGATTATACGACATTATACTTGCCGTCCACAACACATTACTTTCCTACTTATACACATTCCAACGACTATCATCATAATTCTTACTCTAACGATAACACTAGCAATCCAAACACGTATATGATATTTACATGTCAAGACTCGGGACTAGTGCCCCTATGCATACAATCACACCACAATTTCTCTTGAAATCATGTTATATTCACAGTTCTTTCATTCAACTTCCACAAATTATCATATTTCGAGTCATAGACAAACATATGTTACAAGAATGCATCCTTCATCACACATACATGTAACTATATCATAATTCACATAGCGTTCCCATACATATATCCAACCACGTGGTCGCTAACCAAGACGATAGGCACTAGTTTTGGCATGAGGGCGCCTACTCATCCAAAATCGATCTCCTATCATACTCAAGTCGGGTTCATTTTATTAGACACTCCTATATTAATTTTGGTTCATTGGTTTAGGTTCTAAAATCGTCGCTCTGATACCACTTTGTAATACCCCGATTATCCGGCCAAGATAATCGAACTTTACCATCTCGGTTGCCCGAGGTAGTGTTTCAAAACTCCAATAAAAGAAAATTTTATTGATAATATAAGTTTAATGATTAAATATAACGTAAATAATAAATAAAACTCATCTACTACGACCTCTATTTTATGTCCACTACTCGACTCCAATCTCGTAGCGCGGCCCCAGATCCCGTATGCATCGTATAATCTGAAATCAACCTGCTCCCCATATGATCGGAAATATCATATGGATCGACACAGGCCACCCCGGAAATAGGTGACAATTTACAGAAGCCACAAACAGTCAGTTTCAATAATATAAACATATATGACACGACAAATGAAATACGATTATGGAATATGACAACTCAATGCATGAGACGCAATCCTCAACTCCACCATAACGATACCGGGACACACCCAGACGTACCCACGACCTGGTGACGGCACCGCAACACCGCCCACCAAAACAGCCGGACCGCGGCCCGTAAAAAGGTACTCCAGACACACCGGTGGTACCGGTCCCGAGAGCGACTCGGATCCCCTGCCAGACGACGTGACTCAAGCTCACGTGTCCCTCCATAACTCAAGCCATTAATATGCACATCCCTCTTGGAGTGGGAAGCTCTAAGAGGCGACCCAAACGGAAGACGGTCTCCCAACCGCCTTCCGTCTCCAATACAACACAACACCACCGCCACCAATCTCCAGCAAGAACATGAGACACATGAATGCGATTATAACACAAAATCGTCTACAATCCTTTTACTCGACATACTACCAACATACCATGATATAATCATGTACTCAAGAGTCTAATTCTCAAACCAACACAACCAATGCCACATAAGGTACAATTCCAATTCATACATAACTCAACATCAACCTCAAATACCATATGAATGCAAGACTACTCATTTCATGAAATCAAATGATAAATGCACACAAAACCTATCTATAATACCGAAATTGAGTAGGATTAACCTATCTTTAATCATTCTTCAACAAGCTACACGAATCCAACTCGATTCCGTCTCGTAAAATCGTCACATCGAATAATAACCATATAATAACTATCACAAATCATCCTACACTATAATACAATACAAAACCCCTTATTACTACTCACTAATTACCAATATACTAACAATAATTACCAATTAAACAACCTTATTGAAAACCCCCAAAATCTAGGGTTCATAAGACTAGAAAAGGGTAGATCTTACTTACATAGTTGGAAGGAAGGATAGGTAGGTGAGAAATCCCTTAAAACAAGCTTGAATCCCATATTAATGTGTTTATGAGAGTTTTAGAGAGAAGGGATAGAGTTTTGAGAGAAAGGGAGAAGATAAGAAATGAATTAGGGTTAAGGGACGAAATGTCATTTATTGCATCCTGACAGTGTCACTCAGTCGAGGGAGCGGTCCACTCGGCCGAGTGCCACCTACTCGGTCGAGTGCATTATGTACTCGGCCGAGTCAACTCTACTCGGTCGAGTAGACACACTACTCGGTTGATTCCACTCTACTCGGTCCTCTATTAACTCACTCGGTCCACTTATAATCTTCACCCGGTCTAGTCTAGGCTCCACTTGGTCTAGTGTAAGGTCAAATCTTACTCTTGTATAGCTCTCATGCATCCCAAGGCTTCTCGTACGGATCCCTAAATATCCGGGTATTACAAATATTCTCAATAGAACATATAATAACAACATTATCAGCCAAATCCTTCATAACCTCAAGCTCATAATCTTTCCAACCCAACAAAGACTTCTCCACCAAAATCTAATTTGTCAAACTAATTGCCAAACCCGATTTACAAATCACCTCAAACTCAGCAATCTCATTACCCATCGCGATACACTCATCAATTGTTACCCCAATACCAGAAGGAGGCGTCTTAACCTCAATATTCCTCATAGCATCCCTAAACAAGTCACTATCCTCAACCTTTTTAATAGCATCTAACTTAGCACCAATCAACTCAATCCTATACCTATCTAATGCACCTTTTTTGGCCAACGCCTTTTTTCTTTTAATGCTTTACATGCTTGAGTACCGGAATAATCGAATCTGCAAGCTTGAAGAATTAATGGAGGTTAGTTGAGAAGGTAAGAGGGAAAGGTAAAAGAATGACAGAGAAAAAAAGAGGGAGAGATAGGTTAAAAAAGACAGTGAAAAGGTTAAAAGATGTTTAAAAATAAAGGTGACCTGCTTATCAGGTCACTAGTCAGTATATTGTAATATAGGCAAAAATGTCAATTATTAAGAATATTGGTAGTTAAAACATGGTTTAGAGAGTATTTTGAGCAGCTCCTTCCTAATTTAGATTATTCCCATTGCTATAAATTTTAAAATTTATAACCCGCATTTCCCGTGGAAGATGACATTTTTGTCGTGGAAATTTAGATTTTAGTCTAGCATTTACGAGGAAGCGGGTTTGTTAACGTTTGTTCCATAATCAAACTCAAAGTGTCACTCATTTGCTCTCCTAAAATCTTGAGAAACCCTCTTTTAAAACCTTGAAAAATAACAAACACTGCTACCAAATTATCTCTCAAAATCTCCATAAAAATTCAAAGCTTTCTGCATTTTGAATCCATTATCAGCTTAATCTAAAGAGATATGGAGGAGATAAGATCGGCAATGGAGGAACACATGAATCAAGTGGCGGATCTCATCCACAAATTTTCCGGTGAACTTCGCTCTGGTTTCGGACCTGCTTACGATCATTTCATCGGTTTCTTCCACGCCATTGATTGGAAGGTTGTTCTTCATTTTATTATTTGTTTCAGAATTGTCATTTGATGTTAGTTTGTCCATTTGTTTGTAGAATATGATCCTCATGTTGAAGCCATTTGCAATTTTGCATCCACGACATATAAAATTGCGCTTGTTTATACGAAACTTGATTTTGATCGAGGTGTTTGTTGGCATTGTTTGAGCTATTAATCTTACATCTAATTAGTATGGTCTTGCTACTTGGTTGTGAATTTGAAGGCCTAAAATTGAAATTTTTGATCTTTTTGGGAATGTGATTCTGATGTCGATATATACTGTATGTTTTTGCGAATAAGAATGATATTTGTTTAGACGAGCTTTGATTTTGATCTAGTTGTTTATACATTGAGCTTTGAAGCTTATATTTAGTTAGTATGGAGTTGCTGCTTGATTGTGGATATGAAGGTCAAAAATTGAAATGTTTTGACTTGTTTGTGGAATGTGATATTGGAAATATAGAGTATGACTAGTAGCAAAATAAGATATGACATGTCTCCGACAAACTTATGTATTATAAAGTAAATAATATGATAGGTAGTTATGAAATAGTAAAAGGAAGAGAACATATCTGAATAAGAGAGGAGGTTCTGCCATGACAAAGTCACTGTCCTAAAGTCGAATTTGCCCCGTACTCTACACACGGCTTTAACGACAATCGACCCCAGGATTACACAACCATTGTGTTGTATCTTCGGTGTAGACGAAGACACAATTTGAACCTAGCCAAGAACATTGCCAAAGGACCTCCACAAACGGATTTTAGGAGAATTATTTAGAGAGAATAAGTAGTAGAATTTTTGTCGTGTCTTTTTGAGTGGTAGAGTTGGGTTTAAATACTGGTGAAATGGGTATGGTAAAACACAAAGTCAGTATCGTAAAATGATGATTTTAGGATACTACACAATTAATGTAGAAAATATCATAAGTCAAGTATGGGAGAATGCACAATCAATTTGGAAAACTATTCCAATGAATAATGTGGGAATTACAATTTGCTTCTTTTGAAGCATTAACTCCAACAATCCCCCACATGATTCAAAAGAAGATTAAAAATGAAATGGAAGTCGTAAGGCAACGGAAGTTCAGCTTAAGATGTCAATGTCTTTCGGACTTGAATTGACACCCGGTGGGTATAACAATTTCAAACTGTTATCTTAGGTGGAATCTTTCACCTTGAACCATAGATGAGGTTGGTAAGAAACCATTGTGCACCTACGTCACCTCGAATCAAGGCTATTGTTCGCGACTATGTTCAATAAGAACACAAAACATCAATTTTATTTTACTTGGACGTGTCCAAGTGCTCCCCACATTTTCCTGGTACTTCATGAGCGCTCTAGTGATCCCAAACCAGAAGGCCTCTCATAGGGGGTGGGCAAAACCCCACACACTCATATAGGCAAGTTCATCAAATTTGACTGTCACAAACCACCCAAAAATGGACTATGAACTTGTTAAGAGCCATTGCTCAACCTTACACACTTGACAGTTAACACGAAAAATAACATAGTTAACACGCAAAATAACATTGCTACGCACAAAACCTTCATCTAAGAGGAATGGTTTGTAGCATTACAACTGGAGATCCATGTGACTTCGTTTGACCACATTGAACTTAGCTGTACTACGTTGGGTATCAATCACACTTCACTCCTTAACTCGCTTTAAGCCCATTCCTTGTGCTGTTGCCTAACACCAACTTCTACCATGACCAGTGGTAGGAGGATCTCAATATCCTCTCACATTTTCAAGCAACCATGTGCACAACATTTTCAAGTGGTATCACGCTATTTAACGCTTTATACTTGTCAATTGCTACCTCAGCGTAGCCTTGGACACATCGTTGTCAACACATTGAGATCCACTTACCTCATAACAAAAATTTAACCGAGAGGCTTCCTCGCCATCGGCTAACTGCCCTGACAAGTTTCAATATTTCATATGGTGAGAAGGTGAGAAGAGGTGGTAGTTTGAAAAGAGGTGATAGTTTCAATATAAATGAGATGGTGGGAGTATCAACTACATATTGGAAATAACTCATGGTGAGAAGAGGTGATAGTTTGATGGACGTTCCCTGTTCATTTGTGTCATCGACTAATAGATTATTACTACATCATAAGTGAGGCATCTTTTACTATCACGTTATGACATTGTGTGATTTTTTTCTTGTCAACTTGTCATAAAGTCTTAAACGAGCAAGGAATACCTGTGAAGACCTTGCTTTTTATGTTCCCAGGACTAAGTTATTATCGCTTTTGTTTCAAAATAGCAGATCGCTATGAAATGTGATAATTTGGACAGTCTGCCTTTGTAAACCATTGTTCTGCTGGACGTATAGGTTTGACCTATGGTACAGAAGATGAATAAGTTATCCCAGTCTCAGTATGAATACAGGCATTTGAAGAATGTCATTAAACAGAAAATTAAGTTTATTTATATTGTTAATTTGATATTCAAAATATAAGCTAAGTTTGCGGTTATAGAAGGCAAGAAATCATGTTTTGGTAGTTGTCAATGATATATGATATGATCCAGGATTTTTGTATTATAAAGCCTAATGGTGATTACTTTTTGTTTTATTGCTTATGGCATTTGGCTAATGCTGGATTGCTGGATTGCTGGAATGCTGGAATGACATGCAGGAGCCTTGGTTGATGGGCTTGTTGGGATTCCATTTCCTTCTGTTACTGACATTTATCCTCACTAGGAAACATGTTAACTTCCAAATGGGCTTGTTTCTGTTGGCTTGTAAGATTCCTACAGTTCATTTATTGTCATTTCCTTGTCTCTTATAGTCCCACTTCTCTATTGAAAGAATATTAAGGGTTTTGCCAGCAATTTCTACTCATTGGCATTGGCGGATACACAGTTTAGCATTAGAGATTCTCAGACACTCGAAAATTAATTACTCATTTTTGGTCATCCCTTTTGTGTGCTGAATTGTATTAGTTTGTAATTGTGGTATAGCCAGAAATCTCCTAACCACTCCAACAATAATAGGAGCAAAAACAACGATATCCCCCTTCCACTCTTAAAGTGTGTGTGAGAAGTGGAGAAGTATAGATTTATCAGTTATGCTTAGGCTCCGTTTGACAGGACACTTTAGGTAGCTTATTTGACCAAAATTTCAGTTTTTTTTTTTTTTTTTTTTTTTTTTTTTTTTTTTTTTTGCAAGTGTTTGGCAAGTAGCTTATTTGGTCAAATAAGCTACCTGAAATGAAATGCTAGTAGAGTAGTAATTGAGATTTCTGGTACCTGAAATATATTATCTTCCCTTTATTACCCCTTCAATCTATAATATTAAATAATTATCATATCCTTTTACGTTATTTTACCAAAAATCAGCTACCTTTTCAGCTAGTTTGCCACACATTTTTTTTATAATCAATTACTTTATCAGCTCCTACTTTTCAGGTTCCAGTTAGTTTTTCAGGTTTCAGTTAACTTTTCAGGTTTCAGCTACCTTTTCAGCTAGTTTAGTCTTACCAGACAAAGCCTTTTATCTTACGGAGTATTATTTTTCAGTTTCCATACTGATATAATTATGAAACTACATTCTCTATAAGGGTGGAACGTCTAACCTAATAACACATTATGTTGCAGTATTTGGTGTATATCTCGCTGAAAGGTTCAATCGGTTTCTGGGTAACCACTGGCAAAGCTTTGCTACTCAAAATTATTTCGATCCTCTGGGACTTTTTTTCTGTGTGTTGTGGTCTGGTCCACTTCTCATTCTTGCAATGTTAATCTTGGTTAGTATTGTTGAATTATCTCTATCTCCTTACTTGGCCAAACATTCAAATTCTTATGATAAAGCCTTGATACATTCTGCTTTCCTTTTCTACTACAGATCAACACCCTCTTCTCCTTGTGCCAATTAATTGTTCGCTGGAAAAGGGCTGAACTCAGGCATCGTGCACGGATAGCTGAGAAGAAGGCTGATTGAGTCTTTACTAGTTACCCTTTTGATGTTTCAGGGCCAATTTGAAGTCTCAGTTCTTATGGTCTTCCAGCCTCTTGTTCTTGTGTTATGTATATGATCAGCAGCAAGGTTGGCTTTGATCTCTAACAGTTTTTGCTTCTATTTAGTACTTGTCGTAGCCAACTGGAAAGACATTACTTATTTCTACATGTACAATTAGACTGCTCATTGGAGCGATAGTTTAGTAGTTTATGTTCCAAACAAGCTCATATTTCTTCCCTAATTTATATACAAAATAGAATAGCTCACTTGTTTCCCAACTTTTTTTTATCCGTTAATGAGATGTCTGATTATATGTTGTGGAGTATTCTGAACGCTTGTATACTGTGTCCGATTTACAAGTACCTTTGTTTTCTTGTAGGCCTGCCGTTTAGTTGTTATATATGGCACTATTCTCCTAATTTTATCGATATATATAAATTGGACAACGGGCACTTCTGCACCTTATTTGTTCATTGTTGCATATTTAACTTATGTACCATTTTTTCATTATTTTTCCGAAGTATTGTCATTGATGAAAATGGAAGGTATTTGTGAATGGAAGGGAGCATGTCTTGAACCCCCCAAGTCTTCTTAGCTCAGCTGTTAAGATGAAAATATTGTTTAGATTAAATCACAGGTACCGAATTTCATCCGTCCTTGTTAACAATCTAACCAATAGAGTTTCTTTCTTACTCAAATAACAACAGAGTTTAATGAAACAAAATGTTGGTATATTATTTTAACGAACTAGAAAGTTGGACATGACAAGATCTGTGTTTGCCTGCCTCAAACATAGCAGCTATAATTTATATTACAAGGTATAAACCCAGCTGAGAATGTCGGGTTTTTGACGTAAGAACTATTTGATTTATCTTGCATTCAAGAGCATCCTTAGTACACTTTTCATCTTTGGACGTGCCTCTGATGAGGCATTAATGCAAGCCAAAGCAATTTTGAGCACTGCTAACATCTGACTTTTAACTGCCGGTGAAGTTCGACTGACACTGTAATCAAGAATCCGATCCCACTTTTGTGGTTGTGATGAGTTACTCCATACCCACTTAGCTAGTTCTGTCCCTTCACTTACTGCTTGCTTTCCTGTTATTAGCTCCAGAAGAATCACACCGAAACTGTAAACATTTCCTGCTAAGGTCACCCTCATCGTGTAAGCATATTCTGTAATTAAAGAAATTCCGAACATGAATATTCAAAAAAAGCCGCATGTATGTGGTTGTCTTGTACAATATTGTTTCATATTATAAGATTGCATAGGAAATTATGAATATTCAAAAAAAAAGCCGCATGTATGTATGTGGCTGCATATTAATTGAAAAAAACATATCAAGTTACACATGCAAAAAAACAGTGCACTCACCAGTCATACGAGTTGTTGATAAGGAAAATATAGGGCATGTAGCCACTTAGATGGAAGGAGTACTAGATAGTATAGGAGATTGTATGTTTGCGTACCTGGCGGAATGTAGCCAACAGAACCAGCCACAGCTGAGAGGCTGCTTGTGGTCTTCGAGGGGTCGATCACCTTGCAGAGTTCTATGTCCCCTATCTGGGGCTCCCTGAGTGACTTCAGCATAACGGTTTTACTTCCGAGATCAAACAGAAGAATAGGGCCAGTAGAGCACCCGTGAAGAGATGCTAGGCCTTGCGCCAACCCAACTGCTATACTGCACCTACTAACCCAATCTAAAGGCGTGCCTGAACTTCTATGGAGAACATCAAACAAAGTACCCTTAAATGTAATCTCATAGAAGAGGTAAGCGCCATCTGAAGCCAACATATAGGCCAAAGGTATCATGATGTTTGAACTATTCAGCTTCCCTAAAGCCTCCAACTCCTTGCCGAAACTTTCATGGCTACTTGGTTCAATTATCCTGTCACTGCAGTTGATTTTCTTGACAAAATAACTTCTTCCAGAAGGCATTATCACTTTGTAGTAGGAGGAAAACTTGGTACTTAAGATGAGGTTCAATGGATTCGTTACTGCTTCCATGGCTTTAGTAAAGTTAATGTTTGCTTTATGGATACTGCTTGTGGTCAACATGTGACTTTCTATAGCCTTTGGGAGAGGAATGTCGTCATTGTTTGGTTGCACTTCATGGTCGTGAGCCCTGCAAAGGAGTCGCTGTGAGATGGATACTGCAAGAAAGGCAACTAGCCCCCCAAAGAGTACAGCCCCAATCCCCACTGCAATTTTAATTGCCACCTGTCTTCTCCTGTGAGTCGAAACAGGGCTAGAAGTTGGAACTGGTATAATCGGTATAATGAGAGAAGGATTTCCAGCAATGTCTACCACCATTTTGGAAGGAAAGACCGGACACACTCCTGAGAGGTTGTTGTTGTTGAGTAAAAGCAATGTTAGGAATCTCATCTGAGGTAAAAAATCAGGAATCCTCCCTGAAAATCTGTTGTATGATAGGTCCAAAATCTCAACAGAAAGTTGGTCAAGTGATTTTGGGATTGGTCCTGTAAATAGGTTGTGGCTGAGATTCAGAGAATACTGTAAATTTGTGGGCACTGAAACAATGTTGCCACTAAGTTGATTTTGCCCCAGTTGAAGTTCAATCAAGTTATCCATGCTACCAATAGTGCTTGGTATTGAACCAGTTAGCTTATTGCCTTGCAGATGCAGGTAAGTAAGGTTCGCCAAGGCCGAGATTGAAGGAGGAATTGAACCACTTACTGAATTCCAACTGATATTCAAGGTCAACAAATTGGTCAACATGGTGATTTCATAAGGAATTCGACCAGTAAAGTTGTTGTGCTGAAGACTTAACCCCATGAGTTGTTTCAAAGCACCCAGTTTAGGAGGTAATTCACCCGAGAATCTATTTCCAGCCAAATTTAACAAACTCAGTTTTTGGCATGAACCCAGTTCTAAAGGGATTGTTCCGCTTAAACTGTTGTTTTCAAGTTCCAAATACTGCAGGTTTTGAAGTTCACTAAATTGTATCGATAAAATCGTCCCGTTTAGTGAATTTCCCCCTGCTCTCAGTCGAAACAAACTTGAAGAGACATTAACAGGTATACTTCCTACCAACTTATTATTAGAAACATCAACTGATTTCAAATTTGGATGGGAGAGAAGATCATCAGGTATGGACCCACTTAAGCTATTGTAACTTAGGTCCAGAGTGTTGATGTACTTCGAAATCCCTGGTGGAATTACACCTGTGAACTTGTTCAAATTCGCAGCAAACCTCTGTAATGTTCTGATTTTTGAAATTTCGGCCAGGATTCCACCTTGAAGATGATTGTCAGAAAGTACTAGTACCTCCAGTTTAAGAAGCTCGCCAAATGAGGTAGGGATATTGCCTAATATATTGTTTGAGCTGAGATCAAGAACTGTTAAATTCTTGTAATTAGCGAGTTTTTCAGGTATAGTGCCTTGAAAATTGTTTGTTGATAGTTGAAGTTGCTCTAACCTCATGAATTTTCCAAGATTGACAGGAACGAATCCATTAAAATTATTAAAGCTGAGATTCAAGCTTTTCAAACTTACCAATTCACTGAATTTCCCTTCTATGCTTCCTGAAAGGAAGTTTTGAGCAAAATCCAAGGACTGTAATGCCACAAAACCATTACCGAAAGACGGCAATCCACCAAGAATTCTATTGCTGCTAAAGTTTACCAGCTTGAGCTCCTGAATTCCCCCACAGACAGTAAAGAATTGGTCGGGGATTGAAGATATAAGGTTTTTAGAAAGATCAAGAGACTCTAAAGTGTGTATTTGGCAAGCAAGAGGTAAGAAACTGGAATCAGTGAGTCCTTTGTTGGACAAAGAAAGTTGAGTAACATAACTAGTGTTGTTGCTATTGTTGCATGTTACACCAGCCCATGAACAAGGGTTTTCAACAACGTTCCACACTACTGAGGATGTTTGATTTTTCAGGCTATTCGACAGTTTGATCATGGTGGATTTTTGTCCCTGAGATAGCTGAGCAGACACTGAATTGAGTAAGATGAAGAAGAAAACCATGTTGGCAAGTTTCATGTTAAATTCTGTTAAGGACGTAGGAGTATTTAGTATTTGATCATTAATTTATTGTTATTATTAATTTGATTGAGAGGTTAAAGAATTGTGATGAAAGGAATAGAGAATAGATGAAAGACATATAGGAAAAACAAGGAATGTAGGAAGTAGGATATGGCGTGTTGTTGGGGCGTAGACTTGGAAAAAATGAGTAGAGGAGACTTGGATGTTGTTTTCTTTGAACTATGCATTGACTGAATTCAGTATTCACACGATTTTTCATTTGAGAAATACCAACAAATAATGGTATGCCATCGTGGCATCATTCGTTTCTTGGACGACGCAGATGTTTTTCATTTCAGAAACTGATTACCTAGTCGATGGTAGATTAGAATGTACAGCTAGACTCCCTTAACATGGATGTATCCGTTTTAACATAAAAGCGAGTCAAGTATCATTTTAAAACGGGCTAACTACTATTCTTTTTTATTTTACTTCTACGGAGCATTATTGTGATTAAACTAATGACAACACTAACAATAGTACTAGGAAAAAAAATACTCCCTTAATTAAACTTTTATCTCATTCCACTTCAATATAATACTCCTCAATATATATTTGAGAAGTGAGTGATAAAAGTTGAATGTAGGAGATAATTGCATATACAAGGAACACAAATTCTCATTTGTAACGGACACTTTTTCGTCACAAGCTTCTGACCTCTTACAAATTGTAAGTGAGAAGGGGTGTTGTGAGACTCACAAGCAAAACTTATTGTACAAGGAATCGTATAACATTAACGATAGTTAAATTCCGTACCATCACTTAAACAACTCTTATGTAATTGTGATGGGGGTGCTTATTCATGGACGAGTTTTACTCTTTCATGGACGGAAATGACCATTTTACCCCTCTTATTTCAACACCCAAATTTTCAATTTTCAATTTTCTCTCCCTATGTTAATTCCACCGCCTCCCTCTCCCACCCCTGCCACCGCCTTGCCACTACTCTTCCCCGTCTCAGCTAGCCGCCAACCATCGCCTCCTTCCCTCGCTTCCCTTGATCAACGACGCCCACCACACTAATGCCTAACCCGTCACTCACCCATCCACAACCGTCAACGCCGCCCCTTGATACAACTGTAGGTCTTGCGACCTCCTCAGACCGGCCACCGTCTAGTCATCTCGACACTAATGCATGACCCGTCATGTATGATTGAGAGCAATAAATATGGAGCATAATCCAATGGGCACCGTTCAATAAGTTGTTCAGCGGTTCTGAGCTCGACATTCCCGTTAATTTGACAAACACCAATCAGAGTATTCTTCCTTATTCGATAAATACACAACATTTATAAAAAAAAAGAAAAAAAAGAAAATGAAAAATTCTGAAACATGCATAGTAGTGTAATTTATATACTATTCGAGGTCCAAGCTTACAGACACATAGTGAGTACAACCACAAAGGAGGTTTATTAGGATCAAAGTTATTACTTAGAAATATGAGAAAGGTTTTAGGTAATGTAAAGA
>VHZZ01000113.1:253506-264893 GCA_009801015.1 Silene noctiflora
ACTTAATGCAACATTGAATATATGTTGAAATTTTTATAATATTTATAAATAAAATATTACGGAGTATTAACTGCTTAATGTGTAGATTATATTACCGTGTTAATCATTTAATATATGTTCGACTAATACATATAGACCATTAAAATTATATGGTTTATCAAATAAATAAAAAATGTTGTGTATGAATCACTCACAAAAGATTGCAAATAACGTTACTTATGTTAAAAACAAATTTGTCTTTGTAATGGGCCCTACCACTACTGTAAAAGAATTTATGCACTTGATGAAGTGGCTTTAGCAGAATGCAAGAAATGATCTTACTTATATATATATATATATATATATATATATATATATATATATATATATATATATATATATAAGATGTGCAAGTGTCAAGTATCGGACACGGGTATGCGAGTTCATATAAAGTATCGAAGTAACATAGGCTACAATCTACGTATATGAGAAACTACATCAAAATCGTCTAATTGTTGAAAAACACATGGTAATGGTAAAAGCAGGGATAAGCTTGATTACTAATTTTCCCTAATAAAACAAAATATGATTTCTAGTTGATTAAATTCAATTCACCCATTAATTGTGTGAACAACCTTAGTAAATACTAGCTAATGGGAAAAACCCAATTCTTGTTTAAGAACGCCTTAGTTTAAGACCTCCCACACCGATTAAAATAGTGGTGAAAATATATAAGAGGTTGTGCCAAGTCTGAAACTAAGACGATCTTAAACAAGACCAATTGTCGGAAAAAAGCGTCAAACCTTATTGACGAAGTCAACAACCCTAGGATGAGCATTGTGAACTTCCCTCAAAACCTTTTTAAACCCATTCTTCAACGAAAACTGTTGATCCAGCCACAACCCATTAACATAACAGATTTCGGGCGCATCTTTACCACTCGATGCTTTTAAAACGTTAGATAATTTGCGAGCAGCCGCGTTTAACTCTCCCACATCATCGTTTCCAAGTAGCTCAAGCAACTGCTCTTGAGTCGTGATAACATTATAAGAGGGGAGAGAATTGCATAAGGGAATCGTATTATTAATTGGTTTTTTTACATCGATATAGGGAGAGATATTGGTATTTATAATATCTCCCAACTTAATGAAACCTTAACCCTAATTTGGCTAACTTTAATGGTAGTCGGCCCTAGTTTATGCCCATTCTCCTAATATCCTCACGCAATCGTAAAGGCAGTACGTATTACGAACTTTACAAATGGAGAAATAAAAAGAAAAATATAAAAAGAAATCGTCATCTATTCTTCATCTTCAGTAAATTAAAGATCTCCATCTCCGCAAGATTGGTAAACGAGTATACGGCTCGCTAGAAAATTTCTTCGAACAAGAACGTTAATTTTTTCGGACTTGTCGAAAGTATGAGTTAATTTGCAGGAATCCTAATCGAACCTGGCAAATAGCAATAGAACAGAAAATTATCCGTTAATTTTAAGATTTGGAGAACATTGAGCTTTTCGAGCTCCAAATAAATCAATTTAGGTAACACCTTGAATGAAATTGAAGACTTTAAATCAAATCGCAAAGAAAGAATAAATTTTCATTTTTCTTGATGGGGAGATGATACCACGACATAAATACACATGAAAAGCATGTGTTTATTTTGCTTAACTAATTTCAGAGAACAAAAGGTAGTAATTTCATAGAACAAAAGGCAGGACGAATCATTTTCTTAAGCTAAAATTAAATTATTAGATAGATAGTCAAGAATCAAATCCCGCCGGTGGGTGTTTTACATTATCGACCAACCGGCAGGGCAACGGAGTATTGTATTTTAGGCCTCAAGAGCGTGAGGCTCTGATACCATGATAAGATTATAAAAGGGGAGAGAATTGCATAAGGGAATCGTATTATTAATTGGTTTTTTTACATCGATATAGGGAGAGATATTGGTATTTATAATATCTCCCAACTTAATGAAACCTTAACCCTAATTTGGCCAACTTTAATGGTAGCTGGCCCTAGTATAGGCCCAATCAGCTAATACATCGATTTTTCCGTTCCAACTGCGAGGATTCTAAGAATGGCATCGATTGAGGTAGGAGAACAAACCACGCTATTGTCGTTGTCCATATTTTCTATAATAACTTGTTTTACAACTTCTAGAGAAAAGTTCATGTTGATTAAGTTTTCATGCACCGTTTGATTATTCTTAGATTCATCTTCAGTGGATTCTTTGTTAAAATTGGGTCTTCATTCTAAACAAGTTTAAAGTTTTGGTGTGATGATGGGAACAATATTTAACTTACTAATTGGGGTTTAGATAGAGGGCTTGTTTGTCTTTTAAGAAACGGTGTATTAATAATAAAAATATTGGGTAATAATACGCCCTTTTAATTCACAATAACTTCCCCCTTCCTATTGACACAATTTGAACCACACCAAACTTCCCAAAAAGGGAAATAGGAAAAATTAAATAAGCCGAATAATCTGAAAAAGGAAAGGGGGAAAGTTATTGAAAATAGCAGGAAGTATATAGTATTAGGAATGTAAATACGAATAATTTCGAAAAGATTATTAAAATCTGCTGAGCCGTCATATGTTGAAATAAAAGTTGGAATAAGATGAGAAAGAAATTTAAATGGCTTTCGTTAATTAAAAATAATGATATCATTGTGATGTCAATATGCTTCATCCAGTTTAACACTAGTTTTCATGCCCGTGTGTTGCACTAATACTAAAATAATCAGCGATAAATTTCACGATATAATGAAATATGGTACATAATTCATGTCTAAGATTTTACTCAGTATATACATCGCATGACCAATAAATAACTCTCGTTAACATAACATTGGTATGAGATAAATCAATGTTTGATTAATTATAATTTTTGTTTGGAAAATAAAACCAAGATGAAAGTGTTTACATATGATACACCAGTGTTTTTGGTTTTTGTTCACGATACCGATGTGTTTTTCAATTTTACATAACACTTATTTTTATAGAATAAGATCTTTAAATTTAATGAGTTTATCGTGGTGTTTGCTAATAAAGTTTCCTATTTGATCTCGTGATCCCTACCTTCACTAAACACATTACGTACCTTCCCCAAACTCGTCAAATATGATATTAAAAGTCATTCATCTACATTGAGGGACAAGAGACTGAATACACAATAGAGAATGTCTTGTTCAATAGGTATAAGACTTTATTTTGATGAGAAGATAAGAGAGAGGAAACAAAAATATGTCAAATTTCATGTTTTATTAACAAAAAATGAGGTAATAGAGAGATAATGAGGATATAAATAGGGAGATCTATTTTCCTCTCAAATACAAACCAAAGTCCCACAAACATAGAATAAATTTGAAACAAACTTCTCATACTCCATTTTCCATATTTTCATCCCTTTTTCCCCCCTCTATCTTATTCCTTCTCATTTCTTTTATATTTTTATTTTTGCAAACAAAGTGTAAGAAAGTTACATGAATTGAAATAGATCAATATCAATAATTCAATATAGACTACTTATATAATCATCAAACCACTCTTTTGTCATTCCCTATTTATCTCATTTTCTTCCTTAACCCCTTTCTCTCTCTAATATTGTTTTTTTTTTTCGTTTTATAAATCGTATATGTTATGGGTGCGTTTGTATTTTTGTATACACGATACTTCAAAGGGATTTAACCTATATTTATAATATGTGTACGTTTATCATTTTTTTCATAGTACTTCCTTCAAATGAAATGTATCTATTACCTTTTTAAATATTACCTCGCCAACCTCATCCATATCCATGAACAATTCCCCCTTTTCAATATCTGCTTATATTCCCTAAATTACACTCTTAAACTTCAAAGATTAACCCACCCCTCTCCTCGAGAAATTTACCCCCTCCCTAGAAACCCACCATACCCCTACCCTACCCCTCACAAAAATACACACACATCACCCTATAAGGTTTATATCCTTCCCTTAAAGAATAAGAGAATATTAAGTAGTTTATATTAAATTGATTGATATTATTGTATTTTTGTTTTTGTTATATAACACATGTTATATGTTATGGTTGCATGGCATTTATATACATTATGCTTAAGAGACATTTATCATATATTTATAATATGTGTGATTTTTTCATAGTACAACTTTCAAGTAAAATTTATCTATTTACATGTTCTAATATTACCTCATCATATCAATTTTTCACGAGCATTCACCTTCCTACCCAATTAACCAACCTAACCATCATAGCCAACCTCATCCTTATCCATGAACCATTCTGAACGATATTTGCTTATATTCCCTATATTGCACTTTTAAACGTTGGAGATTTACTCTACTTTTCGAGAAACTTACCTCTTCCCCAGAAACTCACCCTACCCCCACTCCTAACCCTTGCAAAAATAAACACGCACATTGAAATCATCCCTCGCCCTGTAAGATTCATGTCTTGCCCGTAATGAATAAAATAATTTGAAGGAGTTTATATTTGATTATTTGATATTGATCTTATATTAAAGTTCAGAAACTATAAACATTAAGGCCCCCTTCTTTTGGACTTAATTTTGCTTAACTTAACTTAACTTATAGGAACTTAACTTTTCTGAACTTAATTTTGCTACATTTAAAGTTATGGAAACTGAACTTAACTTATAGGAACTTAACTTTACTGAACTTAACTTTTTGGATTGAATGAATCTTAACTTAAATTTAACTTAATTTAGTTTCACATAATAATAATACTAATACTAATAATAATATATATTTATTATTATTATTATTATTATTATTATTATTATGAAAGGAGATGAGAGGAAAAATCAGAACCAATGAACATTCACATGAAAGGAAATGAGAAATTAGAACCAGGCTTAAGAATAAAAAAGTAAAAAAAAAAAGAGAAAAGAAAGGGGAATAAACCTGAAGAAAATGGAGTGAGGATATTGACTATTGAGGGAAATAAAAGCAGATAGAGGCGTAAGAGTGTGCGACTGTGTTAATAATAAATGAGTAGTTTGCTTTTAGTGAGACGTGTGGGGGATAAGTTGGACGGTGGAAATTAAATGGGTGTTTTTTTAAGTATGTAACATACGATAGATAATTAATCTTGAATTGTTTTTACATCTATTTGAATGAAAGTTGTATCATTTTTTAATATTCGTTAATATTATTAAAATTTTAATAATTTTGCTTAGCTTTAGAGCTAAACTTAAAGGAGGTGACTTTAAATCTAAAAGAACATAGCTTAAAACTCTCTTTTATTTGTCATTTCATATTTGTCTCATTTTCTTCCTTACACCATT
Source organism: Silene noctiflora (assembly GCA_009801015.1). NCBI lineage: Eukaryota > Viridiplantae > Streptophyta > Magnoliopsida > Caryophyllales > Caryophyllaceae > Silene > Silene noctiflora. Next base: position 258,797 of record VHZZ01000113.1, read on the forward strand.
TTCCCTCTCTAATACTGTTGTATTTCTTTCGTTGTATAAAACGTACATGTTATGAGTGCGTTTATATACATGATATTTCACAGGTATTTAACTTGATCTGAACTGAAACCCTATCGAAGTCGAACAAAAACCGAAACTAAGGTCAACCCGATTAAATACAAATCGATTTAACTTTATTCAAAATCGAACCGAATAACCCATTTGCCATGTCCAAATTGTCTAATGTTTCCCCGTAGTAATAAACTAACACCATCTTTTATTATAATAACATTGTTTTCGGTCTTAATTATTCAAAAAGTGAAGTGATATTTTATCACTTCGTCTAAAATCAGCATATAATAAAATGTAAAAATAAATTTAAAATGAAGGGAATATTAAAGTTCAAAGTTAAGAACGTATGTAGTTAAAGCTTTAACGAAAGAGAGAATAATAGTTATTGTGTGCGACTGTATGGTGCTAAAGATAAAAAAAGTGATCTAACCACTTTATGATATTCGGTGATCGCTATTTGTTAAAAAGAGGTAATTTAATAATAATTTAAAAGTGGTAACCTTATAATAATGAAAATTTGTTAACTTTTAACATAAAGTACTATATCTTTTTATAAAATGATAAAATGGTTTCTAATAGAAAAAATTGTATATAATTAATTTATTTTAATAATTATAATAAGTGTATAATTTTCTAATTCTAATAGAAAAAATTGTAAATAATTAATTATTTCCTCATTATGATAAGAAAATTTTAAATAATTAATTAGTGTTTTGTAAAAGTTGGAGACTACCACATGCATTGAAAAAAGTCTGAAATAGATATATACTAGATTTAATGCCCGGGCGATGCCCGGGCCAATTTGTAATATCCTATTATTATGATGTAATAATATTCTAAGGTACTGTTCTTTTATACTTAATTTTGCTGAACTGAACTGAAATTGTATGAGCTTATATTACCTTTTCTGAAGTGAACATATAAAAGCTTAACTGAACTTATTAGAGTAACTTTTCTGAATTGAATTTATAAGAGTTGAACTTAACTTATAGAAAAATGGATATGAATTGAGCTTAACTTTCTGAACTTAACTGAATTTATAAAAGCTTAACTTTTCCGAACTGAACTTATAAGAGTTTGACTATTCTCAACTAAAACTTATAAGAGCTGAACGAACTTAAATGGAATGACTTTAAGTCTTAAAAAATATGGCATAACTGAACTGAACTTATAGGAGCTAAACTAAACTTATAGAAGCTTAACTTTTCTGAACTGAACTCATAAAAGCTTAACTGTCAACTGAACTTTTAAGAGCTAAACTGGAGTTAGAGGGATTGACTTTATGGTAAAAAAAAAAAAAACATGGCTTAACTACTGAAATTTTGCCACTAATGTAAATCTAACTCTGATCCCAATTTAAATCGAACACTAACTCTGATCCCATGTGATTGAATTGGACGATATAAGTTAACCTAAAATTTAGAGTTAGAATTTATAGGACGGAAATAACGTTAAAGTTAATCTAAAAGGTGGAAACCTCTTACTTATAGCACAAATTTGCCACTCCGGTGATTAAAAGATTGTAACAAAAGAAAATACTCCAACGAAATTTTTGTAAGACAATTTTACATAAAACTAATGTAAAACGGATCCAAGCATAATTGTATTAGGGTAAAAAGATAATTATTAAAATAATACAATTTATAATAAATTTGTATAAAACCGTTTTCCATAATTATTTTGTAAGATATTCCATAAAATAAATAAGTATTACATTAATATTTAATTAAGTTATTTTATGGAAATTAAGTTGGTCCATTATATGGTGGGATTTACCTAGGATTATGTTATAATTATTTTCTCTCATAACTTACCATCCACAATTTAGGAAACTGTTTAGTTGACTCTTTGATGGCAAGAGTCTATATGAAGGGAACATATTACTCTGATTAAGGTTCACCAAGCCTACCTCATAGAGAAAAATACACCATCTAAATTGTGAGGTTGAGGGTTTGGAAACCAAGTCATATTTGGGGTGTAAGAATTGGTGTTACTCGTTATGACGGATCAATTATTTCAAGCAATGGCTAGAGGTAAGTAATTCGATCTCTTTAATCTCTTTCGCATTTAGTTTATACATGTTCATTATGAGAATAGAACATGTTAATTTAGACTATAAAACTTACAGTTGGTATCAGAGCGAGTAATCTCCTCTGCCTTGCTTAATTAATATTCTCACCATCTCGTTGAATATTTCGTATTCAATATGTTTGATAAAATTCTACCGAATTGGAAAATTTGTATTACTGCAACTTTATTTGGATATTGCTACTTATTTTTTCATGAGTTTATTAGACCATCCCCAAGCAAGGTCATGAGGGAGGTTATGACCTTGTTGGGTCACCTTAATCTACAATTAAGGAGAAAATTAACATGACCTATTGTAAGTGAAGGTCAACTGGTGACCCTCAGTTGAGAAGGGTGACCCAATTCATGACTATTGAAATCCATGTATTAAACGGCCACATTAGTTGTGGTTGTTACATTGTCTATGTAATAATGACTGTAATTGAGGGTGAGATAATGAGCCATTAAGTCCGTCTTAATGCTCATTATTTCCTTTCATCTTCATAACTACTCTTTTAGAGCATTATAAATAGTGTAATTCTATGTGAATCAAGATACACACAGCGACAATAACACACAACATTAGTAATAAGATACACTATCACAACGGTTAAGCACTCCATCATATTGGAGCTTTGGAACTTGGGGTGTGGCAATATCCGGTGACTCTAGTAGCCATCGATATCGGTCTCGGTTTCGGTTTCGTGGACAGAATGCGGCACGTCTATAATCGTACCTATTCCGCTATTAAGGTACCCATATTTTCCAACAATGACCTAATAGGTGTGATGTTCTGACTGGTTCCACACAAAAAAAGTACAAAGCCAAAAAAAATATGCACGTTGACAGTCTACTGCGTTCTTCTTTTCCACCCATGTCTGCAAAAGGAAAGAGAAAGAGTAGTAAATAAATGAAATCAGAATTGTAGATTAAATCAAACTAAAATAAATTATGAACATACAAAAAACGACTAGATCTTTTGATTATCTATCATATGAATTCAATTTTGATATTTTATGACCAACTTTAATTTCTTCTATATTCTTATATTCCATTACATCAACAACTGGAAAATCCAGAAAAAAAAAAAAAAAACCAATGGTGATGTTGATGGTTATGAACAATATATACACATCCAGATTCACAAACATATATACATCAAAATTTTAAATGGAATATTACCTAATGATGGTGAAGATGGTGATGGTGGTGTTGCTGCTAGCCCGCACTAATTTTTGGTGATCATCGATGATGGTGATGACCTTCTCGTCTGATGGTCTCTATTACTGTCAAAATAAAGATTGAACGATGATGGTGATGACGATCTGGTAAATAGATAGGAGGGGATGAATTAAATATGGAAGTTTGGGAAAAATGAATTGAGTTGGAGATCGATTTGGGGCTCTGGGTTACTGGGTAAATATATGAATGGGAAATTTGTTTGGGGAAGGGGATAGTTGTAGATTTATTGAGTTAGGGAAACTCCACGCTAAATTGGTTTGGGAAAACTCCACGCTATTTTTTTTTTTGAGTTTTGTTTAATATTTGAGTTACGATGTTAACTCGATTTTAATCGTTTGATTTCACAACTATTATTTTAAGAATAAAATTATAAAATTAAAATTAAGTTAGATATAATTTAATGGTAATAAAATTATGAGAGAGGTTTTGGTGGGATAGATAATATGGGAAATGATTGGAAAAGTTGAAAAGTGAAAAATGATTGGGTTGGTGATGACCTAGGTCGTGACCTTCTGCTTGGGAGGATAAAAGTGGATCAAGATAAGTAAGGTGAGATTAAGAGTAAAATAGGGTGGTGACATAATTAAGGCGGCCCTTGCTTTATGATGGTCTTAGTCCATGTAATTATTGGTTTCAAGAGTTAGTACGTGTTCCATGGGTATGAGTACAACAATTTTTGCAGGAAAGTTACTGTAGCTTTGGTCTGTCTTGGGATTGTTTTGATGGGCTCAACTTGCTAACTTGGAACTTGTGAATAAAATATGATATATGGAATATATTAACTATTTGACATACAGTAGCATATTAGCACGACATGAGGATAGTTTGATACAATGATTAGTCTGGTTTTATTGACAATCATGCGTACTCTTGTTTGTTATGGGCTATGACTCCCATTTGGTCTATTGTTTTCATAATTCTTTTAATAATAAATGTTGACGGAGACCATCTAAATTTTATGGTCATGTAATTTTTCCTATATACATAAAGTTGAGTATATAATTTAAAGTTAATTTATTGTCGAATGATTCAAAAATTTAGTAGTTAGAGTTTAGCCACATCATTTCTAATTATTTGAAATTTTATTTCGAATGCAATGTGGGAACTAGACATTATTTGTAATTAGTTCTATGTAATATAATGAGACTTACCCACAGCAATCTTGTTGTATGTATTTGTATAACTAACCAGGATGATATATTAAATCTTGTTTCTTAATCTACCCACAAGAGTTAAGAGATGTATATGGTTTGATAGTATTGTCATAAAGTTAAATTTTTATGTATCTAATTGAGTATAACTTTAGCCCACAGGCAAGGTTTTATGTCACTAGATTTCATATTAGAGCATGATTTACATTGGTAAAGCATGATTAAGTTTAAAGTCTCAACTTTGGTAATAAGCATGCTATTTATTATATTTGCAGCAATTTTAACTGGGAGTTCTACTGATGTGAAATTCAATATTCCTGAATTAAATGTGATAACTATAAGGTCTGGAAAGAGAGAATGTTACTGCAGTTAGGATGGTTAGATATTGGTTATGCTATTCGGAAAGACGAACCACCTAAAGTAACTAAAGAAAGCACTAAAGATGTAGTTGATCTTTATGAAAAGTGGGATAAATCTAATCGTCTCTCTATTATGTTCATAAAGACCAAAATGTGTGCTAGTATTCGTGGTTCTGTCAATCATCATACTAAAGTTAAAGATCTAATTAAGGTCATCGATAAGCAATTTGCAACTTCTCATAAAGCTCTTGCTAGTACCTTAATAATGCAGTTGCAACACCCCCCACATACCGAGATGTCTTACCAAGACCACCTTAGCACATGGAAATGCTACCATCTCGGTTGCCCGAGGTATAGTATATCAAAGTAGACAATAAAGAAACATAATTAAATAGTTAAAGTTTAATGTGATACACACCAAACCAAAAATTCCTCAAAGCGAGGTACCACTGTCTCAAAACCAAACACTAAAAATACTAAAACCACAAATGTCATAGACTCAGTGGAAGACTAGCTATCAGACTCAGTGATGACTCCATCCCAAGAAACTCGTGCGCTCTCCAAAGCATACCTGCTATTCAACTGCTCATCATTCCCCAATTGATCACCACAATTTTCAAAACACATAATGGGGTCAGTTACTGCGTAACAAAGTAAAACAATACAATACAAAGCAATACATCATCACATTCTTCCAACTCCACAATTTCTCCAAACACCTGACCACACAAGTGTAGTTCTGGTAGATTACTCGTCGCAACAGATAATCCACTCCGCCAATGAGGACCACAGCTTTGCCACTTAAGCTCCTCTCAAAACCATAGAGCGCAAAACCCATTGATCCTTAATATGCACATCCCCCTTGTAACGGGAACCACAAGGGGCGAACAAGGGCGTGAGGCCATTCTCGAAAATGACTCCACTCAGCTGAGGGCGCACCTCGCGAACCATATACAATCAAATCATCCATCCATAATATTAATAAACATGCCATCAGCAACAGTACCATTATAAGCATTAATATACTCATATCAACACATCGTCACAACCAATTATACAATAACCGAGTAAGAAAACCCTACCTGGAATGGATGTCATGAAGCTAGCGCAAGCAATCTCAAAACCTCTCCTATACGAAGTCACCTCCTATACAATTAAACATCCAAATCACAAACAATACAACAATTACTCCCAAAACCCCCCAATTTACCCAATTAGGGTTTAACC
>VHZZ01000114.1:10118-34305 GCA_009801015.1 Silene noctiflora
GGCGGGCAAGGGCAAGGATAATTGGCCCATAATTATGGCCCGGCCCGCCCACTAAGGTCTTAAAGGGCAAGTATTTTCTTCACGGCCCGGCCCATATCCGGCCCAAACCCGCATTTAAACAGCTCTAAAACCAATAAATCTCCTTTAAAACTGATATAGATGAGACAAACCTTTTGTTAATCTATACCTTTTATTTTTAATTTATGCATAAATCATAACCCGACCCATTTTAAGAGTAAAACGGATATAATATCCGTTTTAAATAAGAATTTCTAAAACATGTCAAAAATTGAGAAAACCTCAATCCAATCAAAATATACTTCACACGATCAATAATCAACATAGTAGATGACCAACTCATACACGATATACCCAACAAAATTCCATCAATACCCTCATAAATCCAACATAATTACACCTCATACCCCTGCATACTTTGCTGTCAAATCTGTCATCTTTACTGTATCAAAAAGTCAAAAAAGTAAATTAACCCCACATTTTCTCTCTCTATCTTTTTTATCCTTTCAACAAAATTCCTTGAAATCATCGCAATCTACCAAAAATTCCCCTCAATGAAGCAAACAACAATCTCTGTGTTTTTTCCCTGCATTTCTGTGTGTCTTGTCTTTTTACAGAGGTAAAAAAAAACATAAAAATAATCATAAAGTTTGTAACTTTGATGATGATTCATGGTGGGTTCACTGTAATTTCACATCCCAAGTAAAAAAGAACTGATTTTTTTATGTTGGTTATTGACGGTTTTAAAGAATGATTCGTATTCGTCAATAAACATTATTTTGTTATTACCAAATAATCGCTTAGTGACAATTTAAAGGGTATTTCATACCGGTCAATAAAATGGTTTTGGGATTAAGGCTTTAATGTTACAAAAAATGTTGCTTTTTACGGATTTGATTACATGTATCTTTTATCGTGTAAAGGGTCACTGACAGTTTTAAAAGGTACTTCATTCCCGTCATTAAGCTATTTTGGGGCTGTTTGGTAAACAACATATTAAGTGAAATTGTAGATTCCGGCTTCAATAGTACAATGACCAATCAATCTGCTATTTTTATGTTTTTTTTTTTTTTTTCGTGTAAATCATCCGGTTTAATCCGGATTCAAGCCGGGTAGGACCACTAGGGCGGTAAAGCTCTCCCTCACGAGTTTCAACACTACTGCGTTCTCATGGCTCGAACACGAGACCTCTGGTTAAGCTAGAACAACCCCTTGCCAGTTGATCTAAGTGCTCATGGGTTGATCCAGATTCAAATAGCATATTAGTCGGAATCTACTGTTTTTGAATATGCTGCTAAATAGCAACATATTGTAATAACATATTCATTTTATACATGAAAATTAGATTTGTCATATAATCAGCTAATAACTAAACACATGTTCTTAATTCTGCTAATTTATTTTTATGGTCAAACCTGCTACGAAAATCTGCCAACTGTATTCTGCTAAGCTATCTGCTATCGTAAATCTGCTTCTACCATTTACCAAACAGAGCGTTTGAGATTAAGGCTCTGATATTACATTTATCTTTTGTCGTGTGACAAGTCAACAAGGATTTAAAGGGTATTTCAAATTCGTTAATACCTACTCATACGTATTATTTTGGGATTAAGGCTCTGACATCTTGGAAAACTTCCACATCACTTTTTTTTCTGATTTGATTAGATTTTTAAGTGGAGGGACCCATATGTTAACAAAATATATAACCAATTGTGCCAAACATTTGTCAAGTTTTCACCTTTCTTCATTTTTTCCCATCAAATTTATACCTCTTTCATCTGTTTTTTCCACTATAATCAGACTTTAATGGTAGCTATCCACATGGGATTTTGCAACAATGCAAAAAAATAATAATACCCTTCACACTATTATTTGGGATTGTGACCTCTTTATGGTCTGTTTAGTTTAAGAATAAAGTGAAAGTTTATTTGCAGAAATTCTTACAACAATGATTACAGTCTGGAATTCCTTTTTTGTTTGAAAGGTGGTGGTGGTGATTTGTTTATAATTGTGGAAATAAATGTTGGAAATTTGAGGAATTCCCTTTATTTGTAGATTATAATTGATCAATTTTGTTGGGATTTTGATGTTTAATCCTAATTATTGATTGATTTGGTTTGGTAGAATTATTAAGCAAGATTTAATTTTGGGTTTCTTTTTTCCCAATTTTTAATTATTTTGGTTGAATGTGTCTTTTTTTCTTGGTGGGGTTGAAGATATAAAGTGGAAATTGAAAGAATTGGGTTGTCCGGATTCGAGTCGGGTAGGACCAATGAGGCGGTAATTGAAAAAGGTTGGAGTGAATAATATTGCAAGAAAGCTGAAGTCTTTTTGTATAAGTGAAGATCAGATTGCCCAATTATAGGGTTTGGCATCTTTTTTTTTTTTTTTGGAGTATGAAAGTACACAAGGGTTAAGGTGGAAGTTGTGATTCCTTATCATCCAGGCAATAAAGATTAAATAACAGCTTTTTGTTTAGCTCTTGGAAGAGGTTTTGTGATTACATTAATGGTGGAATTTTATAATCATTAAAATTCAGAGAGATTTGGAAATTAATTAGGTAATGTTACTTCCTTTATATCTGGCTGTGTTTTAATTTTTCTAGTTCTTAATTCCTGAATCAAATCAGATATTTTGGTTCCATTGTGTGTATATTACTCTTAGTATATCATTTGTTTTGGAAGGTGTGGGGGGCAGGTAAGTTTTTTTTTGTCTTTTTTGGGTGTTTTCTGTTGTGATCTAAGAGCATAGTTTTTTTTTTTTTTTTTTTTTTTTTGCGACGGTTTCAAAGGATGATTCATGTCGGCCGACTCCAAAGTATTTGATTAAGGCCCTGATGTGGTTGTTGTTGCTGATATAAAATTTTGTGTTTTACCTGAATTCACTGAAATTCTATAGTGGTAATCATCACTTTGTCTTGCTCCTCAAATGAAGAACTTAAGGTGCATGTGATGCTTTTGTTGTTGATTTCATTGATCTGCTGACTTTGTACTGTTTCTGTTTGGATTAAGTTCAATTTCTTGGTTTGTATCATAACTCATAAGCATTGTCAAAATTCTGAGCCTTTGCCTTCTGTGCTATGCATGCAGTATCCAATTAGCCTACAAAGTGGAGTAATTTCCAAGTATACTTTAAGTAAATCGTCCTCGAGATTTCATCTGATAGTTTTGTGTTCATTGTTACAGGTTTGGGGTTTGAACATACACTCTACATGATATATTAATTAGACAACAATGGCGAAGAAGTCAAAAAAGCGAGTTGGGCGACATGATAAGGATCAGGCAGGCTGTATGTGGAGTTTGATGAACATCTTTGATTTCCGAAATGTTCGCTCTTCTCAGAAACTGCTTCTAGATCGGAAGCGGGGGAGTAAGCGTTTAGATGGTAAGATATCTGCTTATGTTTAGTTCTATTAGTTATAATTAATTAGCACGGATGACGTGTTTTAAATTTGTTTGTTTGGAAAATTATCCAGTACAGTGATGTTTTGTAAATGTACCGGTAAATTAAGGTCGTTAGTAGTTTTTTATTGTGGAATCTAAGTTCTACCTTGTCATATGGTGAGATCTGTGCAATTCATCCATTAGCTATGACAGGGAAACAAGTTTGGGAACAGCATTTGTATGGATTATTTTGTTTTGAATGTAGTCATGTATGAAGTATGATTTTTATTCGGTGTAGGCTGACTTTTATTCTCACGAATGAGTGTTTCATGGCTGTTTACGTATCTTTTTACGTTTCAGGAGCTGTGTTGGCTAACATTGAGCTAGAATCGTTGAGTGATTCTTGTCATATCTGTAAGGAAAGCAAAGTAAGCTTTTTTCGGCCTCATTTATTTTTTCCAGTTACCTTTCTGGTGAATTTTCTTCTCTTTGAGAGGAAGACGTTACTTTCATTACGTGAGATGTAATGCAGAGTGCACTTTATTGATCTGCCTTATCGTGTCATGCTTTATTATTATTTTTTGTCTTCGCTTGACTATTTTGTTTGCGGCAATTTGCAATGACTAGGTTTCTTTTGAAGTGTCGGGTAACTAGTAAATGCGCCAATTTCTGGGAATGGTCGGGGGTTCAGGAGATGGCTAATAGCAATTTTATAGTGTACAGAAGTATGATGCAGCCAGTACGGTCACCAGTAACTGCTACATGGTTCCTTGTTTAAGCCTGTGTAACCATGGAGTCCGCATTCTGTGCTGGTTTTTATTTCAGTGTTGCTTCATTTTTTTTCTTTTTGGTTCACTAAATTAGCTGCGTCTTCTTTTTATTGTGAAAATGCAATTCTCGACGCATTTTCATTATGGGTCGTCTGGAAGCAGTCTTTGTGTGTCGGTTGTTGTTGCTGTCTACCGTCATTCTTTTCATTGTCTGGTCTGAGGTGCTACCTGTGCTAGTGGTGCTGGTTAGGCTTATGATTTGAATTCTCTTTTCAGGAAACTGTGCAAAATGAAACATCTCCCATTGACACTAGTAAGATGAGTGTGAAAGAGTTAATGATGGAAGAGATGTGTGGTGAGCAGGATAAAGAACAAGGGACAATTTCTAGTGAATGTGAGAAACTAAATGTCGTAGATGATAAGCGCCCTGTAAAAAAGAACCGCCGATGGACAAGAAGCAAGATGTCGCTTGACCTAGAAGCCGATGGGTTTGTTGTAGCTGGGGACTTGGTTGAAATTGAAAGGCCTATCCACAGAAAACATAAATCTTGTAGCAGTGTTGATTTAAACGAAGTAGTCGAAGAACTCTGCAGCCAAATACAGCAGAAAGATAGTGAAGTTTCTGTCAAGCAGGTTGGAGATTCTCCTGTGGTAGAAAAACAATTGGCGGAGGCAGCAAAGGTGTTAGTAAAGCATTTCACCAACGGCAGAACTGGCACTAACGAAAGGAAAGTTCAACCGTCAAAAGAACTGACGGATGCACTTCAGATGCTTAACTCTAACAAAGAAGTGTTTTTGAAACTACTTCAGGATCCAAACTCGCAGTTGGTAAAACACTTGCAAAATTTGCAGGATATTCATGTCGAGGAAGGTAAATTTAAAGTCCTGACTGGGTCTGACTTGTTAGACCAAGATATCGGCACTGCAAAACAACCCAACTTTTTCTGGAGAAATTTTAAAGGTCCGGAGAGAAATCCGTCAAGGAAAAGTGATACTACATCAGTAGATTTAAGTAGAATTGTTCTTCTCAAACCAGGCCTACCTAGCTCAAAAAATTCCGACATGGCCAGCAACTGTAGTTCATTGCCAGAATCTCCAAAAACCATCAAAGAAAAAGATGAAATTCAAAAGCCTTCTTTTCCATTTACATTTGCCGAGTTCATGAGAAAGTTAAAGCATGTTATGAGAAAAGAGCAGCGTGCGATGTCGCATCAGCCTTCGGAGATGCAATCCAATCTAGGAAATCGAGACACTAAAGTTGGTGGAGAACCTATTGCAATGGCTTCACCAAGCAGAGATCATTTCTTTATTGAAAGAATTCCAAGATCTTCAGTTAGCTTTAGGAACATGGACAAGACGGGGAAGGTGAAAGACAGTAAAATACAGATGGAGCATGAGCAGGGACTTACTCCCGAGCAAAGGGTATCTAACATCTATATTGAGGCTAAAAGGCATCTTGCTGAGATAGTCGGGAACAATGATGTGGATGTAGTAGACACTCATGGCAGAAAGGTACCCAAGTCCCTTGGGAGAATTCTGTCATATGCGGGTTATAATTCTCCTACCATCTGCAGTCCTAGACCATGTGTCGATGAGAAATCATCTTCTGATATGCAACAAAATAATGATACCCATCCAAACCAGTTGAAGCAGGAGCCTGAAAATGAGCCATGCGTAGCTTCTGACAAACCTGTTTTTGAAGAAGAGATCCCGACAATGGAATCTTGTACTGATAGTCTTTGTCGCCAAAGTGATGTTGATATACCTATTCATAAATCTGAGCTTCCTTCTCCCGAAGGTATTTTTTTTTGTTTTTAAGATGCTCATACTTCATAGTGATGCTTTTTTACTGCTAGGAGACTAATATTAAATCTCAAAAATTTCATATTTGTCCCAGATATCACAAGAGAATTGGATGTTGCATCTCAAAAAGAGAACAACTTGCTGGAAGTTTCTGTTGAATCATGTTCCGTGCAGGACATTATCAAGACTGAGAATGTTGATTGTTGTGTATGTTCTGACGAGAACTCCCACCCAGTACGCTCAGACCAGGTGAGTCCTTGTTTTCAGAGTGCACCCTGTCTCAGCACTGCAGCATAATCTGCAACATCATCTTTTTGACTCTTGGCTGATTATTTTACAGCAGACAACAATGTTCTAGACAAGATGAAAAACATAGTTACTTTTTGAAAAATAAATCCATGATGGGTAGCACAATGGTTGTTGACAACTTGACATTTATAGACGTCGTTTTTGTATTGCAGTACACAAGCGAGGAGTACGAACGTTCATCATGTCCAGATTCATCGACACTTAATTGTTCTTTTAGTGGGAAGATGGACGACCTAGACGCCATAAGCGATGCAACAAGCAGACCTAGTCCCATATCTGTACTTGAGCCGTTGTTCAACGAAGATGACATCAGCCCTCCTGGCATAAAAAACTTCTCTGGTAAGATTACATCACAAGTATTATTTTAATACAGTTCTGTGAATTTCCATTAAATATGAGTTCCCTCATTGTCTGCTTTTCCCTTCAAAAAAATTGCAGCTATTGAGCCTATTCGGCCAAGACAAATAAAATTCGAAGAAGAAATTTCAGCTCCTATTGGAAGAGTTCCTAGCAGTATATCTAGTGTTGATTTTGATAAGTATACGCTAGAATTCGTGAGAGATGTTGTTCAAATGTCGGGATTGAGCTGGGATGAGCTTCTTACCAGGTCTCTTTTCTCAGACCACTTTATAAACCCATCGTTGATTGATGAAGTTGACTTTCTCCCTGATAACCTTCCGTGTGACTTCAATCTCCTCTTTGAGATAATCAATGAAGTTGTTATAGAGCTTTGTTGGTTGAATTGTGGTTGCATGCTGTCACTTACAAGACCAGTTGTTCAGCTAAGTCCGAAGGGAAAACCCATCTTTAGCGAGGTATGGAAAGGAGTTAGTTGGTACTTGGCGTTTGAGGGACCTACAAGGACCTTAGACCAAATTATTGGTAAAGATTTTGCGAATCCTGTTGTATGGGGTGATTCACGGCTTGACTGTGAAAATATCGGGATTCAGATTCAAGAGGCCATTCTTGACGAGTTAGTGGAAGATACCATTTCCGACTGTTTCCTTGGGAGCCTAGAGGAAGAGGTAATCGTCGAATCATAAAACTATTGGAAGTCTCAATGGCAGAAGGGTAGCTTAGACTTCCAAGGGAAGATGCTGCAATACCGAGTGGAACCCGAGCTTGACCTGTTCAGTGTTGACATTGACTTCTAAGTTTGGTAATATGGAGTCTAAACTAACATGGTATTAATGATAACCAGTTTATGTAACCAAGAGCTGTTGGGATTTGGGAACAACTACCACAGGCACTATAGGAAGGTATAACATCTCACTGAAAATCTGACGCCACAAGTTTCCGAAACTTAACAAGGGCAACGCGCTTGAGGTACATGACTTTTTTTTTCCAATTATTTGGGATGTTTCTTAGAGTTTGGTGTGTTTATTAGCATTGTGATAGAAGGTGGTGTGGTTTTCGGTTTGGTGTGTGTAAATTTTACTTGTGGGTACTATCAGGATTATTTATATTTAGGCTTTTGGTCCTCCACTTTCGGTAGCTGGAGTGACTAATGAATGTATGAACAGTTCTTGAATTAGTGAATAAATTTGAAAGGAGAATCATACATGTAAACATCACCACCTGTTTGCCCTGCCATTCTTCTACTTGTTGCAGAACATATTGCGATCTAGTCGAAAGGGTCGACACTTTGGTAATGCTTGTTGATACGGACTACAGTTCAGGGTAACTTTCTGATTCTGTAAAGTGCTTACTCGAATCCTGAATGTCTGCATACTGCGTAGTTTTTCTTTCCGGATGAGCTTCTGGTTTTTGCCCGTGACTGGCTGTTATGTAACGGAAGTCCAAGCTGGTTCCGAAGGAATAAGGATGAATGCATCACCAGAAACTCAAATTGAATACCCTGTCTCGGATTTGCTCTGTAGGTTTTGCTGCCAAGTTTATTCAATACCCTGGAAAGGATTATTATTACTATATGGTAAATAAATGAATAAAACAAAGTTCGATAACAAAATTATTTATCGAATATGATTCCCTCTCTTAGCCACGCACGCCTACGGCACAAAAAAAAAAAAATAACATCCTACATTCCCATCTCTGCTAAGACCACCAAGACTCGTCTCCTTTTTTTGAAGGTAACCCCAAATTGGGATCACATTATATTATAAAATCATTCGAAGATAACTGAACAATCCAGTTCGGAACCGTGCCTTCCGAGAAACGCAAGGATGAGCCTATAGGGCAGTAATGAGCCAACTCATAAGTACATCAAACAGAGGATGTTAGGCCTGTTCTTTTAGACTAAAAACTTTCTAGCCTAAATTGACATTAAGCAAAACAGAACATGATCCATATTTAATACCGTATCAATTCGATATATAAACATTTTTAGTAATTAATCGAGTCCAATCCCCATTTCGACTATTTCTTTCCATTACAATAACCGAAAAAAGAAGTAAAAAATAATTTTCCTCCAATTTTCCTACTCACACCAATGAATAAGACCTCTCACAATATTCATTTATTAACCGCCTTAAACAACAATAGTGTGACATACCTTTTACTCGGATTAAAACCGCCTTAAACAGCAATAGTGTGACATACCTTTTACTCGGATTAACACACCTTCTACTAGTACAGTCAAATTTCAGTTACTCTTTAGTCCCTACAGTCTGCTGTAGTCCTATATACATGCAATTGTAACATGCATTCAATCATCAATCAGCCTTCAATATTTTATATATATATTCCATAAATCAATCATATTTTTCCACCAAAAAAATTCAAGAAAAAACCCAATTGATCAAATTAATCAGATTAATAATTGATTAAAAAAAAAAGATATGAACTTTACAATTACCCAAATTTCTGGGAAACTTCCTGAAGAATCAAAAACAATTTCTTCACCAAATGATGCAGAAATTTTAAAGAAATGTTTGGAATTAAACAATGGTGATAAAACCAAATGTAATTCAATTGTTGAAGCTTTTAAATCATCATCTGCTGCTTCTTCATCTCCTAATTCAAATAAATCAATTCCTTCTTCAAGGATTCTTAGGGCTGGTGCAATTACTGATGTTTGAAAAGATTCTAACTTTGATAATTTTTTAGGGTTTTAATTCATAATTTAGCTTAGAATTTGGTATTGTTTTAATGTAATTGTTAGTATATTCGACCCCCCTTACCTCGCAATTTACGAGACCAATTGAGGCATTGGGGTAATGTTGCATTTGAAGATTGCCCATTTAATTAGAATTTATTAGGGTTTAATGCATAATTTAGCTTAGAATTTAGTATTATTGTAGATTATAATTGAATTTGAAAATTACCCATGTATTAGAATTATGCTATGGGATTGTATGTTTTGTGATTTCTGTGAAAGTGATCATGGATGAGAAAAGTTGATGACTTTCTTGATTTTTAGGGAAATTTTTTGGAGTTTTTAGGGTTTGGGAATTGGTATCATCAAAGATTTCAATTGGATTGTGCATGGTTATTAGATAATGATCTTTGATGCTAGGGTAAGTGTATTGTTATTGTATGGAGTTATTGGGATTGTTTGGTAATTAGTTTCCCTTTCTCGAAAATTTGAGCCTTGGAGTAGAATTGATGTTGCTGGTAGTAGAAGGTAGTCGGAATGGAGATGGAACACAAAATGCGACAGATGATCTGCACCATAGCAGAGTGCATTAAATTGTTGGAAAAATTCAGTCCAAGTTCATTTGAGGTGATGACTGATAAATAATGGATTAAAGCCCGAGTCTGTATTAATACTCCGTATATGGTTTGGTCATGTTCTAGTGTTGGTGACACTGAAAATGATGATGGGTTTGAAGCTTCCTGAAACTGTAAATGGACAGGATTTGAATACGAAGGATGGCATCATTTTGACCTCGATGGTCCATGATACCATCGTTAATGTCTATATTATAACTTATGGAGTACAAGTTTACAACTGCATTGTTTTCAACTCAACCATCTCAGATGAGAAGCAAACACGCGGAAAGGATATCATATGAACGAGGGGATCTTATACATTGGATCCATTTTATGTTCCTGAGTGTTCTTGGTTTCTCATCAGCTTGTCTGCGGACATTACATCGTTGATCCATGAAACAAGATTGTATGCTAGACCTTCCAGCACCCTTGAGTAGCTTTCTAATATTGCTTGGCCTACATCCTGCAATTAGCAAAGAAGCATTGGCGTTAGACCTGGTAAACTGGTTATTCTGTTTGGCTTTATTCGGGTCTCAAATAAGGTCATTAGGTTGGGTTAGTTGTACCAGGTCTAATTGAATTGGTCATGAAACGGAGAAAACTTACCCTGTTGTATTGGATCTTACACGTGTCAAGTGTCGTCTGTGAAAGTCCAGGGAACCTATGCTTTAAAGAGAAGAGCAATGTTTCAGCTCTATCGGCCAAGATGTAATTCTTGTCACCCCTGTCTGCGTCAGCCGTTAGATCCTTCATCACTTGCCATGATCTCGAATGGGTGATTCCAGACTTACGCTTCCATGTATACAAGGAAGCTTCAACTTTATCAGCAAGCTCAAGGGCTTCACGTTCTGACGTAACTTTCAATGTATCAAGAAGGTGGTCAGGGGAGAACACTTCTGCATTGTACATGTATTTATATAACGCATCTCCCAAGCATGATTTTCCGCTCTGAAACAACGTTGTAATAGTTTTAGAGAAGACAATGAACTTAAAATTAACATTCTATGATCTATGTTACTCAATTCTTCATATTGCCTCTTGTATGTATCGACATTTGGACATGCGCTCGTGTCAGATACAGACAGCCTATGATATTTTCTATAATCAATCTTAGAAGGGAAGGATAAACTGTGATACCTTGGGAAGCCCTGTAATGTACGATTCAGGTACTTCCATCTCATTGAGAGTATTATTGTTGATAGCCATGGCAGCCTTGTGAATTTGACCGGCGCAATCACGCTGGTGTCTCAAATGTTTCTTTGCAGTGTCTGAGACTCCGCCAGATGGTATACAAGGAACAGGCAGCCACCATTTTTCATCTTTACGCGATACTTCATTTCTGAATGAGGTTGCTCTTGATGAATTCCTCGACATTTTTCCTTGTTCTGCATACCAAAATTCCGTGTTCTGAAAACTATCCAATATATCCTGCAGGAAAGCATCACTACAGTCTAAGTCATTCACATTCGTTCAGAATCTCAGGGAATAGCCTTGACAATGTTGCCGAACTTACCAGAAGCATTCCATCAAGTTTCTTGAGTGCAGGGAGATTCATTTGAATATCTGTCCTTTGGTTTGTACACATTACCTGCATAATGATCAGTGTACATACATTTGTGTTTTAGATAGTTAGATTTCATCATTCGAGTATAAATTTGGCTTAAACAGTCCATCAAACGGATCTGCAGCAATTTTTAAGGTATTCCTGTGAACCGTCTCACCCAAAACTTGTGGTTAGTCTATTTACCTCAACGCCATTTTCGTCTTGTGGAAGAAAATCGACAATGGAGTCACATACAGAAAGAAGGCACTCCATTTCTCTTTTCCACATAGTCTTCTTCTCTGGTTTTAGAGGTTCTAACTTCAAAGCATTCCCAAAAATGGTAGCTGTACAAATTTCCGCCCTTGATTAGCAAACAATCCGAAAATCTGGGGTCATTTCAGTGAGGTTTTATAATGTTACCATAGAGGTTAGTAATAGCATTCGAGATTGTCATTGCTGTACTCACGCCTTTCCCGCCTCCTGACATGTCTTCCCCCAACAGAAGCTTTGAAAATCTCTCTTTCATCATTTCCAGCTCTTGATATAGTTTCAAGGAAAGAAACATCACATGTCAGCCCTAAAGGAAAGAGATGAAAGTTGCAGTATAAGAGAAAAATCGGAATTCTGATAACAATGAACATACCTATATCTGCAGTGTCCACTTCCTCATATCTATCAATAATGTTCTTTATAGACCGTCTCAATCCGAGCCTAGATTGAGACGCCAGTGGAGGAGTCCCAGACCTAGGCGGGACACCCACACCCACAGGTGACGCTCCATCAGAGCAGCTATCAGCAGGGTCAGAGAAGGTTGACAGCTCTGAATTAGTCCTGCAGTAAGAGACAGAGCTACTTGTCGGCGATGCTGTTGACTGATCATTTGCATCATAGCTTTCATCTGTCATTGATCCTTCCATGCTTTCTTTTGTCAAACTTCCTTGGAAACAAAAGTACCTATATAATTAAACATTCTGTGTCACACACTATTTTTATCGCGAAATGATTTTGAGACAGATAACATGAATTTGGGTTGGATATTGACGAGATTTGAACCCTGTTACTAAGGATCACACCTCGTGACTTAACCATCTAAACTAGCTACAATTGCAATTTTGAGTACCTTAGCTTTCCAGAAAATGAAGACCTTCTAAGTAAGCTCATCTCATTCTCAATGCATCAACCATTGATCACCACCTAGTAAGATTAGGAAGTACAGACGATTTCGACCGTAATTTAGTGAAGAACAACAAAAAGGGCTAGCTGCTTGAAAAAATTTGAGGGAGAAAATTAGAAGAATCAAGAGATTAAACTGGTTTAGTATTAGATTTCATTTGTTTACGTTGAAGGAGTATTTAGAGAACATGCAGAGTACTACTTTACTGCAATTTGAGAAGATTGTCCGATGGCGAAACTATACGTGACAACAAGTAATTATGAAGGCGGATTTGGTAATAAAGTTTTTGAGTTTTGTTTTAAAAAAATTGAGTTTTACCATAAAGTTTTTGAGTTCATTCATTTACACATTAAGCTCGGAAAATTACAATAAAACTCAAAAAATTACAGTTTAGTTAAGTTTGAGTTTTGACGGAAAAAAAAAATTAAAATCTCACTTATAAACTTTAATAAAATCAGAAAAAATATGCATATGCTCAAAAACAATGAAGTTTGAGATAAAAAGCGCAGAAAAAATACTCATATGCTCAAAAACAAATAAAGTATGAGGTAGTGCATCCGATATATGTTCCTTTTTCTCGCTAAATTGCCGAATTTAGAGTTCTAAATATAAATGAAGTGTCGTTTTCGATACGTATTTTATCAAGGCTAAATGTTGTAGAAATTGTCAAATAACATGAAACATCAGAAAACTCGAAACCAACCTAGCCAAATCTGCCATTTATAATTTTTTTTTTCTTTTTTGTAACGGTAAAGAAAATGTTACACCAATCGATAACTCTACCAATAGATCTCATTTCAAAGAAACTTTTTTTTTTTACGCCTTCTCGAGTAGAAAATTGCATGCTTTTACATCTCCAGTGTAACATACGATCTAAATTAAACTTATAAACGAGAATTAAATGCAGACTATGTAATCTATGTTTGTATAAAGCTGCCTTATACAAGTATTTATGATTTATTTTGGCGTAGACCATTCGATTTAGTCTGAATTCAAGCCGGATATGATCACTGAAACTTCAAAGTTGATCATATGGAAAAAAGACTCTCCACCATGAAGACAATCTCAAAAATCTCCATAAATTTTTATACAAATCATATCTTGATCCCATAATTTGAATCCTACGTTCTTCAGTCTCTTTATGATCTTCTTTCTACACATAAGAAAGAAAAAATCATAATTATTTTAGGTTTTTTTTTTTTTTTTTTTTTTAATTTACTCGAACAATAATCGAAAAATGTAATTTTTAGTTGACATAAATTCTTACATTAACTCGAAATTTCAAACCAATCTTGATTTCACCTTTGTAGGTTGTGTCTTCGAGCACTACGTTATAAGAAGACGGATGTAACTCAATGTACCCTCTGTCGTTACCTTCGGTCACAATTCCTCCTAGGAAAATTCTATATCAATATATCACACAATCAACCACGTAAATATTCTGCAGTTATAATGTACGGTGACATGATATATTGGATGTAACTTAAAATTTTGCGATGAGCTATAATTGATAAAATATAAATTAAAACTTACATTGCTCGTCCAACAAACCCTCCATCTTTTGTAAAATATTCTTCATCCATAATATTAATTTTAAGATGAGTTAAGTTCTTCCATTCACACAATGGAAACTCGAACTCGAATACTTGATTCCAAATTGCTTTATAATCATACCCTGCATTTTTTCAAACTCGAGTTTATAATAAGATTGATAATAATATTTTATTTCGTCGATTTTAACCATGTTTACTTGTATACCTTTAGTTGTCTTGCTTTTCTTTTCTTCACTTCCACATTGTAACAATGCATAATAAGATGGTTTACCTAAGAAAATGCAACAATTAATCAATATTGTTATTAACCGTGCATCGCACGGGCAACCATCCTAATTTATATTAAGCAAAAATTATACCACTTTGACATGCACACGAGTATTTATAACAATAATAAAAAGAACGAGCTTGGTTAATACTTTCATGGTCTCAAATCGAGATGATAATATTTATTTTATGAATAGGAATACTCACGGTTGTTACCTTTTTATCAGGTACATATAAAGAGAACTTACGAATTAAATGTGTGCGTTTTATGCCTCGTGCATTTACAAGAAGTACTTCGAGGATACCTTTTTCCATTATATTCGAAATTTACCAGCATCAACATCTAAGATATATATGCGGAGTATATATTTTGCATATGATGGTAAAGTTACGAGGTCATGGTTAAGAACATAAATCTAATTAAGATTAATAAATATCGAATTTAAGTACAATTATAACAACGTCTTTATTTAATACGCCATTAATCGGGGTAATTAAGCATTTAAGCTCTTCTGTTACCTTAAGCCTAGAACGAGAGATGAACAATGTACAAGTAACATACACCTAAAAAAATATTAAAAAAAAAGTATTAAAAATCATGAAGTTGGGGGTTTAATTCTCACCCGCGACATAGTGCGCTAATTTGAAAAAAAAAAAAAAAAAAAAAAAAAAAAAATCGACGCATAAATAATATTCGGGTGGGCCAAGTGAAGCGATTGTGGCATAATAACTAAGACGGAGATCTTATAAACGATAGATTGCTGCATAATCAAATCTCGATCTCTTTATATTGTACTGATCTTATGCCGCGATTTAAATACCAAGAAATTAAAGACATTGGGCTGGACCCAATTTCTATGAATCAGTAATCACAAGGTATAGGCCATTTTGATTTTTGATCCAGTCAACAAAACTTACCGTAGTGCCCGGTCCATGACCAGTACGTAGACCTGTCAAACGGGTTGGGGCGGGTCGGGTTATACGGGTCACGGATCGGGTTAGGGTCAGAATACAGTTCAAGCAATAATTTCTAACGTCTTTTTTAAACTATTTTTTTAATTAAAAAAATAATTTTTAAAAATGTAAAACATATTTAAAATTAATATTTTAATCATATTCAATGTTTACATTAATTATTTCAACGTTTACATTATTTATATTGACATAATTATTAAATTAAAGTTTTTTTAATAATTATTTTATTATCAAGTATTGTAAAAGTTATATAAAATTGACTTTTTAGTTATGTTTGTAATTTTTAATAATAAAAAAACAATTTTTTAACAATTTTTTTCAAATATAATATATAAATATTAATATTTTAATAAAAATCTTGATTTATCTTTGACCCAACGGGTCGACCCGTTCGGGTCGGGTCTCGACCCTAAAATAACGGGTCATTTCGAGTTCGGGTCAAAAGGGTCACGGGTCGAAAAAATCGGGTTTGTAACCCTAACAAACGGGTCGGGTGGGACGGGTTTCGGGCCGGGTCGAGTTTTGACAGGTCTACCGGTAAGGATGACCCGAATCGTCCCATATTTCAGTTTCTCTAAACCGAAGTGGCCCATATTGTATCAGTTGGATTGGTGTTATAATAAACGGAATTTAAATATACAGGTTATAAGTTTCACTTTTTGTTTGTGTTAGGCTTTGTTTGGCAAAACTAACTGAAAATGTAGCTGAAACCTGAAAAGGTAGCTGAAAACTGAAAAGCTAACTGAAACCTGAAAAGCTAACTGATAAGGTAGCTGAAAATTAGGAACTGATAAGGTAGCTGATTATATAAAAAAATGTTTGGCAAACTAACTGAAAAGGTAACTGATTTTGATGAAATTACGTAAAAGAATATAATAATTATTTAGTAATATAGATTTAAGGGGTAAAAAAGGAAAATCAAACTAAATCAACTACCTGAAATCTCAAATGCTACTCTACGTAGCATTTCATTTCAGGTAGCTTATTTGGTTAAATAAGCTACTTGCCAAACGGTTAAAAAAAAATAAGGTACCTGAAATTTTGGTCAAATAAGCTACTTTGACCAAATCAGGTACCTAAAATGGCTTGCCAAACAGAGCCTTAGTCAAGTAGTCAACCTAAAATAATTTCAATTTATCAAAAAGTGAAATCGGGTATACGAAAATTTGTATTTTCTCCCATGGTGTTACGGTTTATGTTAATTGAAACAATTTCTTTCATTTTCAAGTTAGTATTCCATATTATATATGCGAAATTTGATTGGTGTTTAACTAAGACAGTTCTATAAAAGAATTTGTGTTTCCTTTCCTGTATGGTGATCAGGTGGACGGTTTATGTCAACCGCTTTAGAATTATTTTCGAATTAAGTTTTTTTCCTACTCAGTTATATAAGAGGGTTACTTTGTACTTGGTCTACTTGTAACAAAGAAGTTAGAACACAGGGTGTCTCATGATAAATCATTGATCAAAGTCAATCTACTTTTTTTGTTATCGGTTTTTCATATTCGGTTTATTAATGTGTGCCCTAAAGGTCACTGGCCACACGTTAGAAAAAAAAACGATTATTATAATCTTGAGAATCTTATTAAACTCTTTTTTCCTTACTTTGCAACCATCTTTTTGAATCTAATCTGAACTCACATTATCTGCTTACCTATTGCAAAACATAATCTTCTAGGATAAAATCTGATATGTTCACAATTGGGATTTGCTTTGAACTCTTGAAGTCTCTATTTTACCAACCAGAATCTATATTTATATCTTCTATATTCTTGTGGATTGATTATTAAATATCGTTTTTAGTCGTTTTCATAAAATCGTTTGCTTATCCTTATTCTTAGTCGTTTATAATAACTTTCAAAACCTTTACAAAAACGCTACTTAATTGTCTCATTTACTATACTGTATATTCTCGACATGTTTTGTCATCAATACCCTTGGCGAGATAAAAAGGAGTCAGATGTAAACAGACCAGTTCTCGTGGATTAATTATTAATTATCGTTAAACTTTCTTCTAGACTCTGACTGCAGTAACCTTTAAAACATTTACAAAGATACAAATGAGGTATCTCATAGCTTATAATATCAAATGTAATTTAGACATGTTTCCTTGTCTATACCCTTGGCGAGATAAAGGAGTCAGATGTAAACAGACCTATTCTCGTGGATCATTAATTCTATATAGTTTTTGTACAATAAGTAGACAATGACAATATGAATAACTAGTAATTAAACATCAATTTGATTACAATAAGAGGTACAACTTACAAGTAGTGTAATTAGTCAAATGTTTAATTAAAGCCTAGTGTCAATTTATATATCAAAGACTTTTCAATCAAATTGATGTACTCCTATATAATAACTAGTACTACATCATATTGTCATTGTCAACTTATTGTACAAAAACTATATAAAATCCAACAATTAACAAGGTCCATATGTGTCTTGGAATTTAGCACATTCATATGAAATTAATTATTAATTATTCTCTCCGTCCCGATCAATTGTTATCTTTCGGTTTTGACATACAGACCAAGGAAACAGGAGAGTTTCAATTACTAAATCACAAGTGGACCACATTGTGTGTGAATGATCAAATTGCTCATCCAGATCATTCTTAAAATAAAAAGGACAGTAATCGACTGAAACATTCCAAAATGAAATAGGACAGCAAATAACCGAGACAGAGGAGTATATATTATGATTAGAACCTCTTAATTAACATTCTATTTGCCTTACAAACTCTAAAGACATAACAATATTAGTTGGCAAAGACACCCATATGTCCTTTCCTAGAATAGAATGTCTCAAAGTTCCCAAACTCTCCTAAAACTTCCAATCTTAGACATCTCAAAAACACCATGTCCCTCTTCTTTGCCATCTCTTTTGGAAGCTTGTAAAGAATGGGGATTCTTCCATATCATTAACCATGGTGTTTCTAATGAGCTTTACAACAAATTATCCTCGTTTTCGAAACAAATTTTTAGTCTTCCTTTAGATACTAAGCTTAATCTTGGTCCTTCATCTTCTACAAAAAGCTATACTCCTCAGTTTATAGCTTCTCCTTTCTATGAAGGTCTTAAGGTTTCCGGACCCGATTTGTTTTCTTCTGCCAACTCTTCTGCTAATGTTCTCTTTGGCCAAAACAATCATGAATTCAGGTACATACATATATATATATATATATATTTACTCTTATATTCTTTTGACTTTCATGTATTTGATCAACAAACATTTTACTCATTACTCAAATGTCTCAAAAATTTCCGCCTATATCTGAATAAACAAGCAAGGACGGAGTCAGAATTCACATATATACCGTCAGATATGCAGTCTTACTCTTACCCATGTATTGGATAATTAAAAGCGCGAAGTTTAATGAGTCATTTCACTTTAGTTTACCCTCCTGTTCATCAGATTCTTTGCATTTTCCGTTTTTGATATGTTCAATAGATTCTTTACGTTCTTTTCTTGAGTCTATTTGTAGGGTTAAAACAACATAACTATCCATGCATACGAGGTCTTAAAAATCAGAATTTTGTATATATCGAAGATTTACTAGCATTATTTTCTAAACTATCTGCAAATTTTTTGACAGTGACACAGTGCAAGAGTACGGTGACAAAATGACATACTTGGCTAACCAGATTATAAAGACATTACTGACGATCTTAGGAAACGACTTCGAAAACAAGTTCTATAAACCAGAATTCAGCAAATGCTATGGATACCTGCGAATAATACAGTACAGTACACCAAACCCAACACAAGAACAAGTAGAAGGACTAGGAAAACACACTGATATGTGCTGTCTAACCATTCTATACTCGGACGATTCGAGCAGTCTTCAAGTAAGATCAAAAGAAGGTGAATGGATGAATATAGAGCCATGTGAAGGTAGTCTTGTGGTAAACTTAGGTGACATGTTTGAAGCTTGGAGTAATGGAATGGTAAGATCTTCGGAACATCGAGTTATGTTAAGTAAACGAAGAAATCGATTGTGTTTGGCTTTCTTTTGGAGTTTTGAAGATGATAAGGTGATCTTTGCACCTCAACAAGTTGTAGGAGAAGGAAATAGAAGAGAGTTTAGGCCATTTGTTTGCTCTGAGTATGTCAGATTTAGAGAGTTTGATGATAAGGAAAAGTATGAGAAAGTAGGTCATACTGTTAGAGATTTTGCTGGTGTTAATGGTGTTTGATTAGATGTTGTGTTACTCCGACTCAGACACGACACCATGTCGTGTCTGATACCTGTTGGGGAGTGTCGGAGTAACATAGATTAGAATTTGTGAGTATATGATTCTTTAGAATAAGAAGAAATTAAACTATAACATCTTGTTTGTTGAGATGTGTATTATATTGCATGTATCATAAATAATTTTTTGTCATAATGTGAATATGTGATTATTGTTATTACAATCACGGTTATCGAGTTCGTTATGAACATGCCCTAATTCTATAAGAATGCGTGTTATATGTATTTTCTATAAGTAATAAGATATAATTTGTTTTTTATGATCCGTGATTGTAGGGTATTCGAGCGAATCCAGTAACCCTGATTACAATGGTGTCCTTAACGGGAGTGGAGTCATTGATCGTTTATAGCATTTCTTACACTGATATATAAGTGACTCGTTTTACCCAATAGAGGTTATTAAATCAAACAATAACGATTGTAACCTACATTAGAAATCAATCCGATTGAATCTTTTTAATATAATATACCGTATAATGTCATATTTAAGACTTATCAACTCAATTTTCATCACAAAACACCTAATTAAAATTAGGTAAATCAACTATTCAATTTTCGTGGTATGAAAGAGGCAGAAGCTTTTGATTGAATCTTTTTAATATAATATACCGTATAATGTCATATTTAAAACTTATCGACTCAATTTTAATCACAAGACACCTAAAATCACGTAAATCAATTATTCAATTTTCGTGGTATGAAACAGGCGGAAGCTTTTGAGACATTAGATTGATGTTGTAATATCAATATAATGTGTTTCTAGATACACCCTAAATTTAAGGGGCACAACTTTGAATATTAAACCCTAAATTTATGGAGTATGACCCTGAAATTGTCTGTCTAATTGCATGAATATTATCAAATAAAATTCTAACGTATAGATTTCGATCTTTCCACACCAAAACATGTGATATTAAACAATGTAAATATCACTATAAGTTAAAATCTACATTTTATTTTATCAAACAGCTGGTTAGACTTCGATTGGAAGGACCATTAAATTATTTATGATTGCTTAGAGTTCGTTAATCAGGACTTTTAGGGTTTATATTATAAATCGACTTGACATGTTCAATGTATGTGGCTTATATTTGTTCATATTGTTTATCGACTTACGTTAGTCGTATGCCATTGATTAGCAAGTTCAAAAGGTTTTAAAAGTCGGGGTTTATGATTTACAGGCCTAAAAATTTGTCAAAATCCTCTTTCTACTAAAAGAATAAAATTTTTCAATGGTTTTCCCTCCAAAAGGAATCTAGCTAAATAAGGAAACAAAACTCCATTTTAATTAAATTATTATCTTTTAATTAAGCTATAATCTTTATTCTTTTTTTAACTAAATAATAATCTTTTAATTGAAATTAAACAAAACTGGTATAAATCTAAAATCYGTATATGAAAAACCGATAAATTGATATTATTAGTTTCGTAGAAAAAAAAAATTAYCACKTACTTWATTCGTATAAAAAAATTATGAACTGATATTATTAATTCYGCGRCAAAAAAGTCTTTAAAATTATTTAAGAAAATTTATAAATTGAAATCATTACTTTTGTKGTAAAMTATTTCATTAAAATACACATTTCAGGAMTTTACTCAATTCCTTCTTTTAATTAGTTTTCCATTTCAATTGTTTATCCTCATATTAAAATATGAAAAACTATTAATATGTCAATTTTAAATTTATAAATAATACATTATAAACTAAAAGATCTAAAAATACCGCGCATGCATGCGCGGGATCTATACTAGTTAGTATTAACGAAACTTTAAGGTAAATATGCGCGCGGCATTGTTAAACTTATTGATTTTCTTACTAGTGTAGTACCCGTGCAAATGCACGGTATTTTAGATACAGATATTAGATAATTTGACAATTAATTAAACTAATGCAGTTTACCTCTGTTTTGAAAATAGTAGAAAATTTGCATATATAATTCCAAGGACATATTTTATTAGCCTTATTTATATAAAAGTTAAATAATAATTGATGTTATAAAACTAATTAGGAGATAAATATTGTGTAATAGTAAATATAGATAGTGATCACTAATTAATTAGGAAGTAAATATTGTTCGTATAATATCACTTAGGCGGGAAATTTAAGCGGGAAAATTTGGAAATGTGTTAATCTTTTAATATATAGGGGATTATGTTCTTGAACTTATTTAACGATTTTAATTAAGCAGAATTATTCAACTTAGAATCATAGATGCATGTCAAGTGTTATTGGATTAACATTTTATGAAAAATACGTGCGTTTAACACAATGTAATTATGTTTGGTAATCTGTGGATTATGTTTAGCATAAGTAGATTGCAAAAACAGATTATAAATGAAGATTTTATTAGAACCTTTGTCCAACATATTTTAATTAGTAAAATTATTCACAAATTCTTGTTTACAACCGTTGTAACTTACAACGGAGGTATAAATCCATCTAAACCAACACTTTTTTCTAAGGGTAATGGTGCTTTTCATCCCTTCGTTATAACTTACAACGGTTATAAGCAAGACTTACTGAAAATTATTAGTTAAAGTGTGTGTGGTTGTAATTAGTATATTCAAATTAATAGATTGTTAGTATTTGTCTTTGTAAAATGAAGTAAATTTTCCTTTTTTTAAAATATGTCAACCAATATATACGGTAAACAGTATGCGGCAAAATTGGTGTATTGCTCTGTCAAACCTATTAAAATGCTTGAATTGAATATGCTAAAAAAAATCCTTCAATGTATATCTAGTTTAGATCCCGCACAGTATATATAGACCTTTTAATTTTTACTGTAATACTTATAAATTTTAAATTTATATCTCATAATTTTTTATAAAAAAATTATTCTTAAAATTAATCAAGAGAATTGAGTAATTCCGTGAAGTGTGTTTTTTATTAAAATATTTTAACTATCTCAAATTATTTTAATAAATTCTTTTTTCGTCACGAATATGAGTAATATAGTTTAATACTAATTTTGTTTTATTTTTCTTAAAAAATTTATATTTTTAAGTTTAATGATGAAAATATTATTCTAAATGAAAAATTAGTTTAATAAATAAAAATCTAATTTGTTTCCATATATAAGTTTGAGCAGGGAGATTTACCAAACAGTCAAACACTTTTTATAATCTCGTTAAATACCGAGTAATTTTACGAATATACGAATAATGAGTCGACAAGTCGACATAATTTATAGTCGAAGTATTCTTCTCTAAAAGTAGTCTTACAGTTTTCAGTTGATTGCACGTAATACATAAAAAGAACATTCAATATTTTAGAACAACTAACCGTACAGTTATAATATAAGGTGTGAATGATTGGATCAACGCCGTAAATTAAATGAAATAATATGAAGGCATCAAGCATTAGTCAATGAAGCAAATGATATAACTTTTTAATCCCTTAAACATTCAGTATCCAGCTGGTTATTTTGATTATTAAAAATAATGGAAAATGACACCTACACCTAGTATAGCTACCCTACTACCCTTTCTCTTTCTTACAACGCAAATTCTCGGCAATATCCGTCATAAATTTGTGACGGGTTAAATAAGACTCATTTGAGAAAATAAAGACAAGTCTTTTGTGATTATCTAGGCACTCTTACTTTTGTTTTATCTACTCATGTGAGATATTTGACCCGTCACAAATTATGCAACTTATTAGATAGGGATAAATTTTCTTAAGACATGTATAGCAAATTGTGACGATTATTTAGTGTATGTATAGTTTAGTTTTAGACTTTAGAGGATTGTTATCCACCCTCTCGTGTCAACCCTTCTTCTTTTACATTTTTTTTTTTCACAATCGGTCAAACTAATATATATGGTGCGGGATTGGAAGGCTGGTGAATGAACCAAAATGTATTGTATATTAAGCGATTGTGAGAAGAGAGAAGAGAAAGTTGAAAGGACAAGGTAACAAATTTAAACTGTGACGATTCAAGTGTTGAATTTAGCATATAGTTTAGTTTTATTGTTTTTTTTTATAAGGTAATAAAACTAGATTGATCCCTTAAGGTAGAACCAACCTATCTCATCCTTTCGAATGACATAGGTAAGTTGAAGCCATCGGCTTTCAAACCACCTCGAAAGAGTTGGACATGAATGTCCAATAGAAGCCATAAAGTCGACAACTTTGTTGGCTTCACGAAAGTAATGTTTAATTATAACTTCAATTCATCAAAAAACTGAAGATCTAATTTTACATCCTTAATGATACTAGAAATTTCTCAAGGAATTTGTCAAGTACTACGGATTGAGTTGATAACACATAAATTATCACCTTCCACAATTAACTTTGAGATTCCTAAGTATTTAGCTGCTAAAATGTCTTCTTTAAAAGCGAGAGCTTCTGCAATAAGAATACTATTACACTACTAAAAAATGCACCGTTAGCTACAGCAATAATCCGTCGCAAATAAGGGAAATCTGTCGCTAAAAGGTCATTTGCGATGGAATTTGCGAT
>VHZZ01000114.1:54952-75233 GCA_009801015.1 Silene noctiflora
ATATGTGATGTTGTCAAACATATACTCGGCAGGTAATCAATGGGATGATTATCGGGAAGTGAGAAGGATTATGGATGAAAAGGGGTTGAGGAAAGAAGCGGGTTTTAGTTGGATCGAAGTGAAGGATAGGAGACATGGATTTGTAGCGAAAGACAAGTCTCATTGCTGTCAGGAAGAGATATACGAGGTAATTCATTATTTACTAAATCAAATGTGTGAAGTTGAAAATTCTTCCTGTATAGAAATAGATCTTGAAGATCAGTTGTTGGACTAATTATTCAAACAAAWGCATAACCATTTGCGGTATTATTATTCAAGGCTTATGCCCTCATAATCCCAACTGGCGTAGCAACAATAGTTCCGATATTTCTCTGAATAGAGAGTTGGAGGATTGCATAACATAAGTAGAGAAAAAGGTTTCTCAGAATAATCCCGCAGAACAAACCAAAACAGTGATAGCAAGACTTTATAGTACACATACAGCTGCTCCGGCTTCTTATCATGTACTGATTCTTTTTATAAATAACCAAAATTTACGAGTAATTAATCATCTGTATCGGTGTTATTGACCTTTGATGTATTTTTTGAAGTTCTAAATTTTATAAACGATGTAAAATTATCAAGTTTTTCTTTGTTGTTGTTTGATGATGCTTGATGAAGTATATGAAGTTTTCCTTTTGGCTCGATAAATTATCATAACGAAAGCTACAATTTTTGTAACTGGGAAAAATTGACCTATACAGTAAAATCAAGAACAATATTTAGTTCAGAGCAGTCCAACCCCGCGCTTAGTTTAACCACGGTTTACATCAAGCGATATTTAGTTCAATTCTTCAGTTTTGTTCAGCTTCAAGCTTCAACCTTTAATCAATTTTATTTAACTCATCTTTTCGCAAAATCAACTTCAATTTGATTCAGCTCGTTTCAGCAGAATAGAACAACTGTACAATCGTTTTAAATGAGACCAATTCGAAATAACTTCCTAACTAAAAAAAGCAAGTAAAAGAAAATGCGAGAAATAATTAGTCTCTATTATGTTCGTCTTACGATTAAAACGGGCCATTTGTATAAGTAGGACAAGCTTTTTAGCTGCGGTAACATCTGAGCATTCCGCTTTGTCTTATCTATATTATTTGGCTCGTTTAGACTTTAAACGGATACTCGAAAGCAACAAAACAAGTCACATGTTGGCGCTTTTTTATTGCAAGTTAAAGCTAGCAATGCCGTGAAATCCACCACCTCTCTCCGCCATTTCCGCAGCCGTCGGATCAGATCACAACCACCAATCTTAACGGTAAGTATTTTTGCTCGTCATCATTCTCTTCTCTTAATTAATTAATTAATTAATTTAACTAATCACGCAATTAATTATTTCTCATCTTTGTTTTCGCCGATCGATCTTCGCAATCTCTATAATCTCCCAAATTTTTAGGTTTTTTGATTGATTGATTGATTGATCAATAGTAATTCTTCATAATTTGCGAATTTTACAATGCATTGATGTTTGATCGCAATTTTGTTGATTGAGTCGTAAATTAGGGTTTTTTTCCTGTTAATTTTAGTATTTGTTTAGTTTAATTCTAATGTTAAACCGTCTTAAGCTATATTTCGATGTTATGTGGTTCATTTAATGCTAACTACGATGATTATTTAGTAAAAAAAGCCTACTTCTTATTGTTGATATTGTCAAGATCATGGAGTCATACAATGAGCAAGAATTAAGCCATTCTTCATTGATTCATGGACTTCCGGACGACATTGCGTTGTTTTGCTTAGCTAGGGTTCCTAGGAAGTATCATACAGCTCTGAAATGTGTGTCAAGGAGATGGAGGGATTTGATTTGTAGTGACGAGTGGCGGGAATATCGACGTAAGCATGATCTTGGCGAAAGTTGGATATATGCTTTGTGTAGAGATAAAAATAGTGATCAGTTGTGTTGTTATAGTTTAGATCCTAGTTGTACTAGGCAAGGGTGTTGGAAGCCGGTTCCTAGTTTTCCGCCACGTTGTTTGAAGAGAAAGGGAATGGGGTTTGAAGTTATTGGGAAGAAGTTGTATCTGTTGGGGGGTTGTGGTTGGTCTGAAGATGCCATTGATGAAGTTTATTGTTTTGATGTGGCTGCGAATACTTGGAGTGAAGCTGCTTCGATGCCAACAGCTAGGTATTTCTTCTGTGTTCTGTCAGCTTGCAGTTTCGTTTGTTTTGATTATGCTTTATGAAGTTGCACAAGATGTAGTTTAGTCGACATGCCAATGTTTTTCACTAGAATGTACTGCGAGTGTATCTTTTCCTGGAACTGGCATGGAGTATTAAGTTTGCCGATGTCATATTAGGGGACATTTTTCCTATTATCCCGGGAAAACAGCTGTACTGTATTTTAGTAGCTTCAGCACATGTTAAGTAGAGCACATCTTTTTTGGTTATAGAAATTCTCATATGAGACGGTCTCATGATGATATTATCATAAGAGTGACCCTTATAAGAATTTAATTGCCATGATTAATCTTTGACATAGTGAGTTAATGAGTATAGGGTTGGGTGGAGTTTATAGTTAATGGGTTGGTCTGACATTTTATAAACGTGAGACCGCCAAGAGAGTCGTTATAAGCTTCATACGCCGCATCTCATGTGTTTACCTCACTCATTTGTTCATTCTTTTAGGTGCTATTTTGGTTGTAGCACTGTGGACGGGAAGATCTATGCCATAGGTGGTTATGGTTTGAAGACGAGCATCCAACACTCGTGGGACACTTACGATTCTCATTCTGATACTTGGGACTCTCACGCAGACTCAAATATCATCGTCGACATAGAAGATTCCATAGTGATGGATGGGGAAATCTATGTAAGATCTCGCACTTCAGCCATTCCTCCCCACGTGTCTATGGCTACCTACGATCCATCAAATGCCAGATGGCAACGCACTGATGCTGACATGGCACTAGGGTGGCAGGGGCCTGCAGTTGTTGTCGAAGATAACCTTTATGTCTTGGATCAAAGCTCGGGAACCAAGTTAACAATGTGGGTTAAGGAGACCAGGGAATGGGTTACTGTATGTAGGCTCTCGTCTCTCCTAACTAGACCACCCTGCCAAATGGTGGCTACAGGAAGAAATATTTTCATTGTTGGTCGAGGTTTGAGCACCGTTGTCTTGGACGTTGGTAATGTCAGTAATACCGACAGAGTGGTCGCAAGTTCATCTATACCCGTTACTACGGACAATTATGATGTTATTAGCTGTAAATGTGTATCCATTTGAATTCAATTGTACTGCTCTGTTAAGCTGTGGCTTATGTAATTATGTACTCTTACTGTACTGCTATACCTGATTTATAATTCTTCATTCTTTTTGCAGCTGTCGCACTTCCGCCTAAAAACAGGCACTATAACAAACTATAGAACTATGTTCATTTTTGCAGCAAAATCTTGCATGATTGTAGCCTTGAACGACAAGTTGCCACAAATTATCGACGAAAACTTGTGGTTATCTTTTCCATTTTTGGTATCAGAGTTGTAGGAGCAGTTTTGATGCTGATACGCTCAAACACAGTAACTAGCTTAAGAGGAATATATGTAAAAGATGTCAGGTGTTGGGATCAATAGCAATCTGTCTGTATTTCTCATCACCGCATTCAATAATCAACACGGGTAATAAAAACACTCATTGTACATATGACTTAGGTTCAAATGCATCAACTGCAAAACTATTCTCGTCGCTTCCTCTATCTAGAAAATATGTTGCCCATTTGCAGCCAGAAAAAGTGCATCTACCTGAAATTCTGAATATATTACAGATTCAAGACAAGTATCAGCAAACTCCTTGCTTCTTTAGCGAGCTACTTATGCCCACATACACTGTTTTAGCGTGCTATCTAATCCTAATCCAATGCCAGAATTGAACACCATCACTAAGGGAACCTGCAACAAGAAAGATTCTTATTTAGGCACTGCTTTGAAGGAAAGATAACAACTGACTGCCAGAAACAAAAGAAGGCTCCAAAAAAGGTTACGAGAAAATACCTAAATATCATAATTATCTTGAATCGGCATACATCTTTCTTTTGTGGAACATTTCGCTGGATCAGTACATCAGTTGATGACTTGCAGTGAACATATTGGTGCGAAAGCAAGAAAGCGGAGCACAAACAATGAAACACACGTCTATCGAAACATCACCTCCTGGAATCTTCAACACACTCATTTACAAAAAACTAATATTTTTCAAATAAACCAGGTTAGCTGGTGATTCAAGTTAAAGTGGAGATACAGTTGAGTTATACAGCCCAAGTCAGTGAACCACAACCGCCTAGCGTCATAAATCATTGCACTCAAATCTCAATTACATTTTCTAATCACTATGATCGACTCCTAACAAAAAAAAAAAGCAAAGTAGAATGACCTAATATATCAACTCTTTTTCCTCTTGAATACGGGATGAATAGTTTCATTAGAAGAAATAAGTTTGTCAAGTCTAGAAACGCATTCATTCATCCTTTTTAAAACCTTAGGCATTGCAGAGATGTTATTAGAGATCTTTTCATTAAGCAATTTGATTTCTTCAGCAGTTTTTTCACCATCACCGGCTGCTAATTCTCTGTTGGGGGTTTCGGAGCAAGATTCTGCACCTGTAAATCACAGAAAGGTGATAAATACACAGCATAATCCGAATTGCCAACAGTTCTTCATTATTCTTAAAGGCTGCAGATGAATCAAATTAAGTCTTACTAAATTGTAATTTGTAAATAAGACTGGCGACAAAACAAGCACTTGACGGTTGACATCACTTCACTTTCATACACCAAGAGTCCAATATATAACATATCTAGTAGGAAATATAGTGTTTTCATACTATATCAAATAATCTACTCAAATCTGTATAATCTAACATCTGATTATGTTCCATCATTAATTTTACTCACACAATTATTAAGAGGAAAGGATCAGGAGCCAGACAAGGCAAAAGGCGAAATGGTGAAAGATCTACCAGCATTTACAATCCAAATCCAAATAGATTAAGAAGCTAAGATGGCCGCAAATAGCTCAAAGAGTTTAAATTCACCATCGAAAAAGAGTAATGAACATGCAAAAGTACATGTGGAAGATGAAGATAAGAAAAGAATCTAAAATTAGCGAAAGAAATTAACATGCAAACAAGAAAAACTTGCTTTTGTCTGACAGTGAAGAATTCTCAGCAATACCTTAAGAAAAATATATCATAGACAGTCACGACCTAGTAAGAACAGGCTAAAACATAAACAGTATATACCAACCACAAAAGGTTAGAGGATAAAAACAATATGAATGCACTAGATCTTTCAAGAATCTTCTTCAAGTTGGTAAGTCATAAAATCTACTCAATTGACTATCTTCAACACTTTTGGTTATCTAAAATAAAATCTTAATCATCAAATCAACTAAGTTGGGAAAAATGCAATTAGCTCTCACCAAGACACCAACATCAGCACCATATAAATTCCATGAGATAAGACAATGCCACTACTTCAACTGCAATAAAATTACCCCATTTTCCCTAATAACCTCAACATCGGTACATTTACATGTGAAAATTCACATTCAAGTTTACCACCATTGTTTATATAAAGTTTCCCCAAATCGCTCCACAAGTACTATGTCTCAATCAAATTATCACATTGACGGACTGTATTTGCCTAACCAACTTACATCAATTCCCCTGGTACCTTGTCCAACTCCCTTCAAATTTTATGTCGCCTCAAATCATGAATATGAAACAGAAACAAGTCAACAACCCCACCTCAGAAAACTCAGAATTTCACGAAAAATCGCTTTTTTTTTTAATATCAGTTTCCGCCCATCAATCCACACTAACTCATCCCAAAAATCAACCCCATGCCTAAAACTACATTTATATCCATTCAAATTACACCGTCAATACCGTTGGAAGTTTACCACGATACCTACACTAAAGCACCAAAACACAACTTTCACCGACTCAACTCTTTTGCTCCCACTCCGATCCCCATTCATACCATCACCAAATTCATAAGCATCATCATAATCAAAGCGAATCCATCAAACTATTCCATAAATATTGTGCCATATACTCAAATAGTCAAATTCAATTCTTCCAATATCCCTAAATAGTCAAAGTGAGAGGGACTAGCAGGACGGTTTATTAGGAAGTAATACGAATTATGTTCCTAGTATTTAGTCTAGTAAAGGCTTTGTGTTAAATAAGTGGCTCTTGATATACCATAGGTTATGAAATTATCGTGTAGAAATACCGCTTAGTAGAGGAATGAAATAATCACGCAATTACAAAAGCAATAATATACTGCCTCCGTCTCAATCATTTGTTTACCTTTTCTATTCTTTGCCAGGAGTATTTTCTAATGAAAGGTAAACGAATGATTGGGACGGAAAGGGTAAACAAATATGCGAAATTTTCACTTAAAATGCTCCAGTTTAAGTGCTTTCTCAATTGCATTACTAATATCTACTCAACAAAATCAATAACATACTCCAATCCATTAACTTTTTTATTCTTTGTGAGGCGTAGTTTAATCAAAGGTAAACAAACGATTGGGACGGAGGGAGTAACTCTCTATAATCTAACACGAAATATGCGAAATTTTCACTTAAAATGCTCCAATTTAAGTGCTTTCTCCATTGCATTACTAATACCTACTCAACATAACCCTAACAACTCCGAAAACTCAATCAATCCACAACCACAACCAATTCCACAGCAGCACATCAACACAATTCAAAACCGGAACACGAAACCGAAAGCGTAACGGAGAAGAAAAAGAGTAAAGAAGCTCGCTAACCTGGAAGAAGGTGAGGCCCAGGGGAAGCACCGGAGGAAGACGCGTGAGAGGAGAGAGATAACGGAGGACGTTGAGAAGCGAGAAGAGAAGAAAGAGTAGATTTAAGTCGTTCTGGTAAAGTAGATCTGTATTTTTGCAGTTTGTTCGCCATTTCTGCAATTTCTTCTTTCAGCTTTTCTTCTTCTTCATCTTCATCTTCTTCGTCGTCTTCTTCTGTGACTTGTTCCTCAACATTTTCCTCTTCTTCTGCTTGTTTTTCTGCAATGGCGGTGGTAGAGCGAGTTGACTCAGTGAGTCCCCGACGAGTTGTCGTCATTAAAACGGTCGGATCACTCGCGCGCTATCTATCTCTCTTTCTCTCTCCTCCTGTTGCTGGTTTTTGAATTATTTTTTGGGTTTTTGATTTTTGATTTTTTTTGGTGATACCGCCTCTTTGTTCAGCTCATTTAATTCGTCACAAAAGCAATTAACAGTTAATATTCACAATATAAAATAAAAAAGTGAGAAAAGAAAACAACAAGGTCTGGGTGGTGTAGTCGGTTATCACGCTAGTCTCACACACTAGAGGTCCCCGGTTCGAACCCGGGCTCAGACAATAAATCTATTTGTTTTTAAGCATTTTGCATACACTTTTTAAACAAAACTAAGTTTTTGTTTCTTTTTCTAAGCATTTGGATGCTTTAAATATCGTTTTGGGAATTTTAGTTTAGTTGGTGATGTAATTAGATAAATGCAAATTATTCAAGGCTAAATAACTTATAAAATGTATTAAAGTTATGATAATTTATGTTACTCTGACTCGACTGTAAGTGTTGGATATGATATAGTGTCGAAGTGGCAGATATAACTATTTTTCGTAGAACTTTCAACCGTGTTGGCCACACAATACGCCACCAAAGTAAGGTGTTGTGTCGAAGTAACATATGCGACTATTGATAACTTGACGATAAGTGCTCTCATATCTAAAGCAAGTGGTCGTGAACTCGATTTCTAAATGAAAAAACAATCAAATCTGAAAACGGCCTATCACTAAGTAATTAAAGTTGTCTTTCGTATTTCAAATAAAATTGTCCCAATTATGATCGATTTTATCAAGGTCGATCACCACCACTACCACCGCCACTAGTGTATCAAATTACAGCCGAGACAACCACCACCACCCTACAATCTGATAAAAATAAAAATCACATTCTTAATCACTCGACTAGCTTACTAATTCCATCATATATCACCTCAGAAAGCAGCACATCTCTCCAATCTTCTCACCATTGTTGCTCAAAATGCTCCATGAATCTCTTTCAAACTCAATCACCACACTCAATCCACACATTCTCCCATTATCCCACCCAAAATCTCTACCAATTCCCAAATCCATTTCTGGGTTTTGTAAATCTCCCAATTGGGTCACCATTTCACACAAAAAGTTGTCGACTTTGGGAAAAATTCGAATTGATTGTAGTTCAAGATTCAATTTTGGGTTCTGTAATGTGGGAAAAAGGGTATCTTGGGAATGTTTTGGTTTGAGAAATGGTGGTGAAAATGGAGATTATGATGATGCGTATTATATGAGAAAGGGTTTAGAATTGGCAAGAAATGCAGTAGGGTTTACTAGTCCTAATCCTATGGTTGGGTGTGTTATTGTTAAGGATGGTATGATTGTTGGTCAAGGGTTTCATCCGAAAGCCGGTCAGCCTCATGCTGAGGTAGCAAATTCACTAGCTTTTGATTAATGTTTTTGTAATTTGTGGAAGTTATTGTTCTGTAATGTGGTTTGAGTTTGATGTGAAACATGTATATTTGATGCTTTTAGGCCCGGTTCTTTCTGGCTTAATCTCAGCTAACTTCAGCTTAGCTCTATTAAGTTTCTCTAGTTTAGTTTAGCTCCATTCAGTTCGCTGAGTTCAGCTGAGCTTTGCTCAAATTAAATCTTAGTCTAGCTCCGCTTAGTTCAGTTCAACTCTTCTTAGTTCAGTTCAGGGCCTAGTCTTTATTAAGTAGCATTATGTGTTGGATAGAGGTAAGGTTGCGTACATTTTAACTTTAGGGTGCTGTGATTGGACTGGTTGTTTGAAGGGTTGTTGCTGTATTTGTTGATATGTTGCTAGTGTAATGGAGGCAGTTGTTTGTTGTGCAAAACAGCATAAGTATGTATGTCATTTGGGTTTTTTGTGTGGTGAATTGCATTTTCTAAGAGTAGAAATAAGAGTGAATGGAACTTAAAAGTTTCAAACTTGGAAAATCCGGTTAAAGCTGCCTTATCGGCTTGATAGAGGTAAGGCTGAGTACATTTGAACTTTTGCGTACTATGATTTGGCTGGTTGTTTACAGGCTTGTTACTGTTTTCCTGATATGCTTCTAGTGTAATGGGAGAAAATGCGCGGTGTTTCGTTTTTTAGGAGTATAAATAAGACTGGGTGGAGATTAGTATTCGGTATGCACTGTGCAGACGTAAATCTTGTCCATGGAAATTTTTAGCGATATTTTGTGTATAGGAACTAAAAATTTTAACTTTAATAGTAATACAAAATTGGGCAAAATGCAAAAGTAAATAAATTCCCAGTGTAAATATTCATATGTGCACTCCTGAAGTGATTTTTCAAGTATTTTAGCAGTGATATCATACCCATGAGAATATGTCTCTTTTCTTGTTGTCATAGGAAATGTGCTTATATGTCTGCTGATCTGTAGGCGAACTTTGTAGGTCTTTGCTTTGAGAGACGCTGGGGAATTGGCGGAAAATGCTACTGCATATGTGACCTTGGAACCCTGCAACCATTACGGTAAAACTCCTCCTTGCAGTGAAGCTTTGATCAAAGCCAAAGTGAAGAAAGTAGTAGTTGGTATGGTGGATCCCAACCCCATTGTTTCTTCGAGGGGGATCGGCAGACTTCGAGAGGCTGGCATTGAAGTAGTTATTGGAGTTGAGGAAGACTCCTGCAAGAAGCTCAATGAAGCATTCATCCATAAAATGCTTTTTAGGAAGCCTTTTGTAACTCTTAGGTACAGCCTATTCTTTGTCCCACACTAGGTATTACTAGTATTCATTGGGTGGATACTTTGATGCATATATGTTATTACTTTTTTTAAATGTGATCTTACGCGGGTGAAAGTTGTAGGAGATTCATTACGGAGTATGTTAAAACTGGAGTGTCTATTATACTTTATTTGGTGTTGGCATTGTTCTTCCTGGTGTTCACTGCTCAGTATGTCATGAATGGATATGTGGAGCATATACTGCATAGACCTGCCAAAACAGACCTGGCTATGGATCAAATATAATAACCCGTAATGACTCCGTTCCACATTAGCTATCCAAACTTTGTTGGATCCACAATTGATCCGACAAAAAATCACCCAACCGGAAACAACCTGATATGCAGTTACACCTAAGCTTATCTACACAGCAAATTAGAAATTACAATAGCTTCAATAGACATGACTCAAATGTCCCGACACGTGCCCACCAAATACAATTGACCCGGTCAAATTTGAAGTCATACCCAAACTGGCCCTGTGCCCCTGTCCATACCACAGCCAAATGAGCCATTAGCAAGGTGTCTTCTTTGGCGTTCTTTTTGTAATTATGTTTGTATTTGTGCTGATTAGGGACTAACTGACTACTGGCCTGCAGATACTCCATCTCCATAAATGGCGTAATCGCAGAAGAGCTTGGGGATAATGTCACTGACTGTGGGGGGTATTACTCAAAATTGCTTCAAGAATACGATGCAGTGATACATTCATCTACGTCGGTTACTCAAGATATCTCTGTTCTTTCATCACGGGAACCTAACGCTCGTCAACCTCTTCATATATTCATAGCTAAGGACCATGACTCTCTCAGTCACATTCTCAATTTGCCCGAGGAAGGAGATTTCAAGGCAATCGTGTTTGCTGATAAAGAACTACCTCTCGAACCACAGATATCACAAAAGGGGATTGAAATTGTTGTTATGGATCACATTAGTTTGGATCCTATTCTGGATTATTGTGGTAAACAAGGATTTTGCAATGTGTTGGTTGATTTAAGAGGGAAGCTTGATTGTTTTAACGAAATTTTGAAAGACAGTCTTGAGACAAATTCAGTGCAGAAGGTTGTGGTGGAGGTTTTACCTCTCTGGGCTAAAAGTGAAGCCGGTTCTTCAATGGCTGAAATGAGTCAATCCCAAAGGAAACAATTGCAGAACTTATCAACAAGTATCTCAGGCGACAGCGTCGTGTTGGAGGGATATTTATGATATTTAGAAGTCTATTAACGGATGCTAGTTGAACATCAGTGCTTTATCTGGTTTTATGCTATTCCGATTCCTCATATTACCTCACTTACCTCCGAAACTTGATATTGAACTCAGTTAACGGACACTTTTAAACAAGTTTGTGCAACATAGTGTCGATGTTGGCTTACTGTTTTCGCTTCTCAACAGTCGGTGGCATTTGTGATGGTAAACTTTGGAGAAGGCCTTACAACACTGCACCTATGCCACTATCCCAGTTTCCCTCCAATCAGGGTTCCTCAAGTGAAATGGGCAAGGCTTACAAAGAGTGGTGCATTTCGGAGTTACTGATGCGAACCGTCTTTCCTTAAATACATATACTGTACTAAATAGATTCTACTTGAGGTGATCTCCATTCCCTTCTTGTAAACCAAATTGCAACTGTTGAATGGTACTAGAATGTGCTGTTAAATGTAGGCATGTAGCAAAATGTTCTTTGCTGATTTCCCTTCTTTCCCATCAATGCCGAGATTCTCTCATTTTCAACTATTCTGTATTCTTGCCGATACTTGCTGATCATGTGACTCGAATCCCGGACAACTGGGAGTTTCTAATCGCGCAAGCTAACTGTTAACAAAAGTATAGCACCAAAGAGCTAATGATGAAGTCCTTGTGCAGCTAGCTAGAAACCAGCACCAAGGCTCGATAGCAAAATGGAAGCAATGTTTTCTTTTTCTCATACATATAAAGCCGACATTTCAACACCAGTAAAACGGAAGCAATGTTTTTACTCCCATATATATAAAGCCGAGTTTTTTGACACTTTTGAGTTAGAATGTTCAACATGCACCTCACAAAAACATGTCACAAACAACATTTTACTGTACACAAATTACAATATTTTTAAAACAATGATGCCTTGCAAATCTTGAAGAAATTCAAGGCAAAAGAATGGTTAAGTCAACTTCCATCTCTCTTGACCTTAGTAACTTCAAATGACATACTTGAATAGCCTCATGTGAGTTGAAGTCATCTAGCACGGGTGCTATCTCTTTTGGCTTCGAGGGCCGTACCTTCT
Organism: Silene noctiflora; assembly: GCA_009801015.1. Lineage (NCBI taxonomy): Eukaryota > Viridiplantae > Streptophyta > Magnoliopsida > Caryophyllales > Caryophyllaceae > Silene > Silene noctiflora. Next base: position 67,054 of record VHZZ01000114.1, read on the forward strand.
TGAAGGGCATTGTGGGCTTCGGTCTCCATACCGAGAGCCAAAAGAGCGGAAGCCTGAAGATAAGAAGCAATGTGCCAAATAGGAGATATCACTTGGACCTGCATTGCATCTTCCAATGCTTTCTGTGGCATATCATTCATTAGATATGACAGACTTCGACGTGCTAGCACTGTCGGAGAGATCATCCCGCCATCTATAAACTGCATGTGGTATGATGACATAACTCAGAAAAAGCTGTGAATCTGATATGTGCATTTTGAGAGTAAAAACATACATAATGCACAAGCAGTCACTCAGTCAGAACTTAATGAACTTGCAAGGGAAGTTGCTAACCAGTGTGTACCGTTCCACGGCAGAATTAAAATCTTTATGCCGAAAAGCACTGTCACCTTTTTTCTTTGAATCCAAAGATTGCTGCATTTGGTCAGTCCACATCTGAAAGGATAGCTGCAAGAAACATTAATCATTAATAAGCAAACCATCAGGATAACTTAAGAAAAGAAAATGGGAACAAGCAACGTACGTAAGCCGAGCCAGGCAAATAGAAGCTTCATGAATGAAGCTACTACCTTCGTGGCTTCGTTTCATTATGACTTTTTCGTATTTCGAGGAAAGTCACGACTTCGAATTTCACAGGAAAAAAAAAATAAATTTTGACAAACTTCGTAAAAATCACACCTAGTGTGTTTTTATCTTAACTCGTTTGTTTAAGAGATGTAAGGTCAATAAGATTGTCTCAAGTCTCAACGTGTGAGAAACTGAGAACCGACATACGAAAGAAGCAAAAGTTGTACTCCATGATATTATCTTTTTTGTTATGAAAATACAAATCCCAAGACTTTGAATAGATTATTTATCAACATTTGGTTATTTTTGGGCACAGTGCATCACATAAAACAGGCTAAAACTTTTTAATCTGAGTTAATGTCCAAGAGCAACATATACATTACCTCGTTTGTCACACCTTCGTCATCTTTATATCCGATTGCTTCCAAAATTTCATGAATGGCAGTCAAGTCCCTTCTTGAACATGCTTCACCAATAGCCGATAGAGGCAAGGATGAAGCACTATGTGGGATTCCCATCAAAACATGAGAAGGAACCTGCACAAGCGAAAGGTTAATTACTAACATCAAAATTAGAATTCACAAGTAATGAAGAAATGTTTATATACAAAGGTTTGGTTAATCATATCTCATAATCTTTGCAAATTAAATTTCGGGAAAAAATTGGAAAGGATAACATCGCTCGAACTGCGTCACCTCTTAATTCAGACACAAAAATGGCGTCAATGCAGAAATGGAGATTGACTGACCTCAGTTTCCTTTTGAAGAGGGGTCAATGCAGCAATTAGCGATCTAGTGTTTGGTCGCTCTTGTGGTTCATAATTTAAACACCGGGAAGCAAGGCGTACTAATTCAGTACCATCATCATTGGAAAATTGTCCTTCCAAACAAGAGTCAGTAAGCATCTGAAGATTCCTATCGCGTATCAAGTCTAGGGCCTACACATAATCACAATGTCAGAGACACACATTATTATACTCCCAGTATTCAATTAAATGGACTGTGTAAAAAAACTAAAATGTTAAACCATGTGCATCTATTAGGTATCAACCATTTGCTTGTGAAAAGGTTCGGGACAAGGACTAAAAATAATCATCTTTTTTTCAGGATATATTGCAAAATTATACTGTAACTCCAAGCGGAGTTAAGTTATGGTCGCAGCATATAGTAGTAATTAGAAACACAGTTCAATTTGAGACCTGGGATAACACTTAACACTGACAGTATGAAGGGAAGTGGTTACTCATACAGTCATACTTACATGACTCGGGGGGATATGCTTTCCACTAATAAGATCAAGCAACAGAGTTCCAAAGCTAAATATGACACTTGCTGGTGTTATTCGACCTGCAACCATCGTAGAAAACAAAGTAATGATTGAGAATTAGCAACCTCTAAGATTCACAAACTCATACTATATTTTAAAAATGTATGTGCTACAATTACTAATCTACTATCGATGGAAATTTCGCAAAAAAATATCAAGTTAATCTCAGTTTCCTAATTCCAGCACTCTAGCCAAGAATTTGCTAGATTATGTTTGAGTAGAAAAATATTATCTACAACAAAATAAGCTAATCACACAATCAATATCCAAAATAGTGGCAAGAAGGATATAATATTCCCGACATTTATGTAAGATGGAAGGGAGACTCACCAGTTCGCAAATACTCGGGAGGGGTAAATGCAAGATTTGTACTGTAACTTTTGCCATCTCTACTGTTTTTCATCAGTCCAAAGCAAGAAAGTCTGGGATTGCTATCCTGCATTTAAGAATGAATTTGGAGCAAATACAATATCAGTAGCTAGACGTTTAACATATTTAATATTTTTTTTGAGCTAGAGCTTATTATTTGCTTACCCCATCAAACAAAATTCTGTATGCATTCAGGTCATGATAAAGGGCGCGTCCTCTGCTTGTACAATACTCTAGCGCTTGTGCAAGATGTAGGACAACCCTCAACCGCATTGCCCATTTCATTGGCTGAGCATCCCCTGTAAAAGCAACCGTGTGTGTTCATCAAGGTGAAATAACTTAAGCCACAAGTGTAAGAACGTGATGGGGGAATCAGCAGTTCAATATAACAGTCATGCCATTGTCAAGCTTTTGAAAACCCGAGTGCCTGCAGTGACTTTAAAGTGCGAGAAATATGCTCAATAGGGGAGAAAAATTAGTACATAGGCCAGATGATTTCTAGCCTAGACGTCAAATCACGATGCACGGAAACCTTGGAAGTATTAATGACAAGACTAAGCCTTTCAGTCATTTGGATTAACTATGGTTTTTCTTCTTGGGTCATTCAAACCAATTCCCTACATTTCAACTTTTGGATTAAATTTTACTGTAAAACAGACTAAAATACCCTAGCATCAAAAGTACTCCGTATGTGGGCACCATTTAACAGAATATGTAATATTCTATTACCATTGTCTATCTTCACACTTGCTCCTTCCTTAAAACTTCTACCATTTGCAAATGTCGTGAATGAAAATGAATCGTGGGTGCACAACTTAAATACTTACAATGGAAAAGATGTTTGGCAAGGGTGTTGTTAGGCATGTACTCAGCCACAAGCAGCCTCTCGTCATTTTCACAACAACATCCCAGCAGATTTGCCAACTTTGGGTTCCGAAGCTGACCAACTGACCGCGCCTCTTCCTAATATTAAGAAAGAATTGTTATCAAACAGGAATGAAATTTACAGTTTAACTAATTGTCCAACTCGTGCTTATTATTATTCAGTTCATTCCATAAGAAGTCATGATTATAATCATTTACTTTTCTGGTCTTCAATGATAACATTTTTACAGTTTAAAAGCTCGGAGATCAAATAACTACAGCCACCTTAATGTATATGAAACAGCAATTGAGAAAGGCATAAAATAGACATATACTTATTTTCACTTAAGTTGGGCAAAAAATATATGTCGGATGAAGGTCTTCTCCAATCTCAACCAAGATAATGATCTGGGAAAATCTGGACTAAGGAAGTAAACACCTTGAGATTCCAGTATTCCACCATTAGTTTCAAAGAAAGGTCGAAAAGGTATACTTTGGTCATAAAGAAGGTTGTCCATCATAATATATCTCCAATCGTATCAACATCAAAGCCTTAGACCTAGAAGAATATATATAGGCTATGATAAGTAAAAGAACTTGTTTGTGAATAGATTAATTAATGGTTAGACTATTAGCAGAGTGAAATTGCAAGCCTAAGAAAATTAAGCGACAACCATGATATTAAATATCAGTTTCAGACTCGGTCACGACAGTGGAAAACTGGAAACATCCGTAGCAGTATAATCTTCCGAAATGCGGCAGAGGCACCTCAAAATGCAATAGAGGTGATCTTCCAAACCTCTCCAAAGCGTTTGCAACCATGGTTCAATACCATGGTCACAACATCTTTACCTTTAGTTACCCTCTACATAAGAGTTAGGACTGTGAGGATATTACCATTGCTTTGAAACCAGTATCTACGAAGCCAACAGTCATTTACATTTTTGAAACCATACGAGGATACTACCATTTATCACAGCATCTCCCAGCTAGTAATTTTCCATAACCAATAGTTGCAGTGGAATGCAGTCTATGATAAATAAATACAGGGTGGCTGAGAAACAAGACACTATATCTTAGTAGCATGGAAGAAAATGAGATTCCTTTTAGGGTAAATGAAGACTCGAGAGCACATTAGTACAACACATGGCTAAGAAGAGTATTAAGAATTGTACAACCACATATAAAGCACAAAGTAAAGGCATTGCAAAGAACTTCAAGAGAAGGAACAACAGATAAGCTTTTTACCAGGAACTGGCGAGCATCAGGCCACGCAGATCTATTGAAACGTTTGACAACAATTCTCGTCTGGTTTTCTAATTTCCCTTTGTAAACAACATTTGGAGCCTTTTCACCATGCTCGGACACAATGTTCTCCACAGCAAAGCCTGATGTGGCATTTTTAAGCTGCTCATGTGTAAATTCTCTAAATGTTGATAAGCCAACCCCATTTTCCTCTTCATTTCCTGCACACGCACACCACCATGATCAATACCGGACTCATAAAAAAATTATTTATAGTCCCAATTCATAAAAACTATAGGTTTCAAAATTTTCAAACAAAAAATTGGGCAAAATACGCAAAACAATTTGTTAAACAGTGTCCTAGAACCCGTAAACAATTCAAGGATTGACCTATTATTAAATGACTACTCTGTATAACAGTTATATACTCACCCACATCAAGAGGCTCGAACACTGCTGTCTTATTAGGTGAACCCAGACAACACGGAGCGAGCTTGGATGCCAGGGATCCCATTGTCTACGGTAAACAATTTAATCGTACCAAATCTTGCAGTGACAAGAGAGTCTACACAAGAATGAATATGCAGCAACCTGGCCAAAAACAACCACTTCAATTTAATTCCACCCTTACTAATTCCATAAATAAGAGAAAGGACTAATATTGTTAGGAGATCATATACAGCTTTAAAGTGATATCTTTCTATAATCAGTAGTCAATTATCTCCCAACTGAATTAAACATTACTATGGCATAAATAAGGAAACCAAGCAGATCAAACTAAAGCAGTATGTTACTACTATATTTATTTATTCAACAACAGCATTACGCCAGTGCCTCAATGGCTCCCTCAAATTGCGGGGTAAGGGGGAGTCGGATGTACGCAAATTGTTGTATATTGATCTATCACACCAACAATTCCACTAAGCCAAGAAAATCAGCATTAAATAGATCACAGCTAACGAGAAAACACTAAAATTTAACAAAATAAAAAGTACATATCCAACAAATTCAAAATTAAATGCACAAAGCAGATTACTATATTTATCCATTCAACAACAACATTACCCCCCACTGCCTCAATCGCTCCCGCAAATTGTGGGGTAAGGAGAAGTCGGATGGTAGGCAAATTGTTGTAAATTGATCCATCACATCAAAACCTTCACTAAGCTAAGAAAATCAGCATTAATTGATCAAAGTAAGGAAAAAACACTAAAATTCAACAAAATAAAACAGTACAAATCCAACAAATTCAGAATAAACACCCAAAACAGATAACTTTTTCCATAATCACAAATTTAAGTACAGCAATTAAGCAACTCACCTTTTGAACAAAAAAAAGCAGCAGTCTCTTCCAGGCTCTCTCTCTATATATATATACTGATATATATATATATATGCTGGTCAAGTTTCCAGAACCCTAAAAAGCATGAAACTTTCATTAAAATACTAAACACCCAGATCCACATTTCACATACCCAGATAAATTAATGCCAAAAAATCATCTAAAAACACAATAAATCACATACCTTTCTATCAAAAACCTCACTTTTTTACATATAAATTACTAAAGTACTAAACCTAACTTGGTAATTAATTAACAACTAAATCATAGAAAATCAACAATCTTCAAACCTAAACTACCATTTACTTCAACACTCAATTCTATATAATGAACAATTAGATCCCATGACAAAGTCATGGCTAGCAGGAGCGCTCGCCCCGCTGAAAGTTAGAAATTTTACCTTACAGGAAAGTTCAAATCTCGACTCCGCCACTAAATTAGATTAAATCAACCAACTGGGTCAATGAATTCACAAATTAAAATCAAACCCACTTCCAAAACTTAGAAATCAAAGAAATGTGAGTAAATTTAGTTGACGAAAATGGAGAAAATGTAAGGAATATGAATGGAAAAAGGCAGTCAAAATGGTAGTCATACAATAGTAATGATTAAATGAAGTAGTATACTATTATTTAATGTGTGTGTCTCTCTCTCTTAATTATGACAAAAATCAATCAGTTATTTGTTTCATGTTCATATGACAAATTTTATATGATATAGTTTGTTGGATGGTATTGCCATTTTTAACATTTATCATAACATGGATATGTTCCTTTACTTGAACACAATTTCTGATCGATGAATGATGTCCGTCACAAGTTGAGGACGGATAATGCCCTTTCACAATATACAAGTTGTATTATTTATAGGGTGCTTGATTTCTCCCCGCTTGCCATTTTACTAGCCTTATTATAAGAGGGCACTGTCTATCTCCGGCTGACGGATACTATTCGTCGACGCCTTGATTTTAATTGAATTGAATTCCCTCTCTCTCTAGACTCTAGCCCACACGTACAAGACTGTAGGGGTGGCTGGGGATTATAATTTTGCGCGTTGAATTATAAAGCTGACTAACCGAATGTTTAATTGGTTAAAGACGGTTTTGTAGAGTAAGACGATTTATAAAGTGTTTAACAGTTTTATTTTAAAATTTGTTGTCTACGAATTTAAAATGGTGGTAAACTTTACTCGGGTTTGGAGATCGACCGGTGATTTTTGGATCAATATATGAGTTTATGTGTTGTTATTGAATTTAGTTAATAACGTTTTAGAAGTATATAAATGTTCGAAGCAAACAAACTTAACAATGTAAAACATCAATTGTTTAGGAATCAACGTTCCGGGTTTTATTATCTCGTTTACAGTGTATTGAGTGATATTGTCTCGGTTATCAATTTGATGTTCTTCATAACAAAAATTCAAACAAAACAATGTATATTTTGCAGCAACTTCATTCATATGCATCTTGTTTAACTATAGTTGTCGATTTTACGTAAAAATAACTCATCCGTAAATAAGGTAGGGGAGACTTGGAAAATATGTCACTTTGTTCGATTTCAGATCGGGTCAGGAAATCGATTTAAATAGGGTTGACCCTATTTTTAATTTCAGTTCGATATTTGATCAGGTTCATTTAGGTTAACCACTTTAATCGACTTTTTCTATTCTAGTAGTTACGGTTCGAGTCGGACCAATACTAGTTCACTTAAAGTTTCAGTCATAATTTTTTTGAGTTAAGAGCCAAAAATATAATAACATTAATACCATTAGTAAATAAATAATCTATGAAAAATACATAAAATACGAGTATTGTATGAAAATAAATAAATTTAATTCAAGTCAACCGATTTAGTTCTAATCGGTTCATAAATATATTAAAGTTCGGGTATCATTCGGTGGTGGTCTCGATCCAATTCAAGAGTGTGTGGGCTTAAGGATTGAGTAGATGGGCCCTTTAATAAATGATGACAAATAGTCAACTTTTGACCATCGGAGGGTTAGACAAAATCATACCAATAAATCAAATTGGGGATTTAGGGTTTTACGCGACAATTAGGGTTTAATCCTTAAGCCGAATATTTCAATTTGCAATAATGTCGAAGAAAAACAAGCTTTCTACCCGAAGAAAATTACACGAATTTGAACTTCAAAGTTCGTCTCTTTATTCCTAATTTAATTTCATTATTACTGTATCAAATTATCAATTTTTATTTACTTTTTCTATTTTTTTAGGGGAAAAGCAGGAGAAAGCGAAGAAGACGATGAAGCTTCATGCTAAGAAGAACAAAATGAAGGTAAAAATTGGATCTTCTGCTTAATTTGTTGTTGATTGGTTTGATTAATGTCATAGATTGTATTGTATATATGTGTGTAGAAATTAGGGTTTTTTGGAGTGTAATTATTTATTGTATTGGGTAATTTGTTGATTCTGAAGTGAGTGTGTGATTTTTTTGTGATTGAAGGTTGA
>VHZZ01000114.1:78248-92876 GCA_009801015.1 Silene noctiflora
AAAAAAAAAAAAAAAAAAGAACTCCGGGACCGACTTTCTCAGATCAGTAAGAGCAACTAATTTGTACAAGGCTCATCAAAATGAAGAAGAGAACATTACATTTTCGACAAGTCAAAATGACCCTAGTTACTTCCTAGAGGGATATACATGGTATGTCTCTCAATTTTGCCTGGTTAAACCATGGAGGGACAATGTCTCCCAGATTTTGTCTTCACTCAGGTTGAACACATTAAGGAAAACAGCATGCCGTATATACATCGTTGGAACAATCTTCGGGTTCCTCACTACCACCAGCCTATCATCGATGACATTGAAAGCTTCAGCAATCACATTCCCAAAACTACACCCACTTCTTTTAACCAGCACTTCTTGAAACTTGGTTGGCAACAGATCGATAACATCAGACCTCAGCAATGCATCGTTAAGCAGGTCCAAATACCGGTCTGTGTTTAGACAAATTAAGCTGAGCAGAATCACTAGGTTTAGAATGAGAAGCTCGGTAGTACAAGAAGTCGGCCCATATTTGTTAACCCATTCCTCCATGTCCTGCCGGTTGACTAGTAACTCATGGACAGTACAAGCTAAGAAGTTGTGGGTAGAAGTCATCAGATCTGAAGTATCATTGGGATCTAGAATAAACGTTTCTGGTTTGACGTTCCAGTCAAGGTGTATAATCCATTCAATGAATGATGATCTCGTTGCAAATAAACACCCGCTAAAGCTAGAAACCATCACTAGCAGTTGATTCAGAAGATACACGAAACAAGAAGGGGATATGAGGCGATTTCCTTTGGATTTTGTTTCGTAGATCTCTCTTAATGCATCACGAAAATTGCAAACCCGTCCTGCACCCTTGACAAGATCATCTAACAATGGCTTCCAGGGTGAGCTTATCTGGAACTTTCTTAGGATTTCCTTGTAATGTTCAGAAATTTGCCTGCTTGATCCAATCAGTACTACCACCACCTGAACGAGTTGTGCAAGTGTCGGTTTCTTCTGAACAGACACATCCTCATAGACGACCAGAGAGTTGAATCTCCTTAGAATGGCTTCCTTCAAAATGTTTCGAAAAACACTGGTTTGAATTATGCTCTCTTCCGTCATTAATGGCATCTTATCCAGAGAAAACACCGACAGAAAATACTGATCTGCAGAGAGATCAATGTAGGTCATCAGAGAATGCCGGTCACTGCTTGTGTGTTTCAGAAACCTGCAATGCGTTAACAGAAATGCCGCCGTTTGAAAAATTTGAAAGTGAATATATTGGCAGTAGTACACAGGCATCTTGTTTCCAGCACTCAACTTGAGAACAAACTGAAGGGTATCCAAGACTTTCCGGCCAACGAAAAGTAGCTCACGACACCAATATCTTTCACCCGCATTCATAAGTTGCCATTTATTTAGGCTATCCTTACTATCAGACCTTCTGGGGATGCTCTTCACCCAGTTGGCATCAGGATAGAGCATAAAGTAACCTTTATTGGGATCACTCGAACGTTCTCTTACACCAAGGAATTCCATGCAGAAAGCTCCATATTCCGTATATTCAGCAGGTCCTTTTCCCTTAAGAGAGCTGAGGTAACCGAGAATTTTTTCAACCTCATTTTTCCACAAGTTCCAGTGCCAACACAATGTGTTGAAGGGCACCTTATTCTTTAGACCGCTAACTTCTGAATGACTCCCTGACTTATCGAGCTCAGAAAGCAATAGGTCCAAAACTTTCCGGGCAGCCACAATTTTTCCCAATAAATTCTGATTCGTGCTTGACTGTGCCAACTGTTGTTGCAGGTCGTGAAAGCCACACTTATCATTTGACAAAAGCTGGATGTTTGCAGAGACAATTGTATGGAAACTGGGCATATATTTACGAGCAGAAGCTCTTGCTTTCAATGAAAGCTCCTCCTTTGATGCAAAATCTTTTATTGGCCAACCTTCACCATCATCAGCCCAAAGGCTGCCGGCCAACACAGAAGCAAGATACAGCAAAGAGGCCTCGTGATAATGATGACTTTTCTCTAATAAAGCGGCTTCAAGTACGATGTTTCCCATATGTCTCGCAAGTTTGGCAGCTTCAATATACTTCTCAAAATCTATTAGCAAGTCCAAAAGCTCATTTTGGCAGTCATACTTCTTTAGAAAGGATTGCATTGATCTGAAAGAGCAAAAATCCTTGACATGTTTCATCATTGCCTCCTTGTCTTGCTGTTTATATGCAGCGTAAGCACATTTCTGGAGAAACATTTGCTCCATGGCGTTTATATCAATTCCGGCTTCTTCTATAAGTTCAATCAAGCCTTGCCGCCAGATTCGTATGTATTGCAACCCCAAGTCAAAAAGCTTGCCTTCGGAGCAGGCATACAAACATTCATTAAAAAGTTTAGCTTTGGAATAGATTTCAGCAGCCTTTCCATAACGCCCAGCCAATATGAAACATTGACCAGCTCGTTGGATATCAGATTCTCCAATATATATTAACCCTGGCATGGACAAAAGTTGATGAATGGTCAGAGACCCAAAAATCGCAACAAAAAAGATAAAATGGAGAAAAAAAGCATTAGCAACTCTAGTGGGTTACCTTGCTATTAACCATTATATAATTCAAAACCAAATGTTTTTTTATTGTGGCGTCAAAGGAGCCGCAAGGGTAGTACAATTACAAGGGGAGAGGGAGTTAAAACTCTGATCTAACGTCCACAAGCCTAATTACCGAACCAAAGAAAGTGGGTCTTTGATTCCATCGAGTATCCAAACAAAAGAGCAGAGAATATTAGTTTATATTGTGAAAAATATATAACCATTGGCTACTACAGTAGCTTCTGTGATTAGGATGCATCATTACTCAGTTTTCGTTTTTATGTCACTCTCTTTAGGATTAGGTAATATGACTCAATTACCTGCTTTTTCAAAATCCTCGGCATCAAAGTAACATTCAGCTGCTTTCTTTCTGTTTGCAATGCTTTCAAACAACTGAGCAGCTTCTTCAAGCATTTTCAATGACTTGTCTACACTCAAGCTCCTTACATTCTGGGCAGCTTCTTTAAGTTCAGAAGCTCTGGTATAGGTTTCCCAGTCTTTTTCTCCAGCACGAGTGAAGCATTGGACTGCTGTCTTGTAATTACGCACCTGGAGCATCTGCAATAAAAATATGCAGAAACTTTCATAGTAAACAAAAGCATCCTATCATCTTGGGGACTTGGGGTTAGGGGTGATTGCCGAAACAGTAAAGAAATAACAAATTAAAACTCGAAGAAAAAGATATAGAAGTTTCATTAATAAGGCAAACCTTCAAACCCTGAAGTTTCCAGTCATATGAACTACTTATAACTGGCATTTCCCGAGCATAAGCATCATCCAATTTTTTGACTTGGACGGTTTTCAACTTCTGCCAGTAGCGTACCATAGGCAATGAAAAACCGCCACTCTCTTCACATATCCATAACCTTTGCTTTGTTCGGGTTACAGCTACATACAGTTGCTTTAGTTCATAACACAAGATATTGTGTTTTAAATGAGAAAATTGAGGAAGAGACTCTTGGTTTGCCGGAAGAAGTCGATTCTCAACCATGTACTCGTATATTATCCTCCATTGTTCTTGCAACGGTGATGTCCTGAAGAAATTGTACAGCAATACGTCCTGCATTTAGATATATTCAGCCATGAGTACGACAATGAGATCAGGAAGACTAGCAGAGTAGCATATATTTACCAGCTTACACTTTCATGCAAAAGCTGCCTCATTACCTGAAACTCAAGCCCTTTGCACTCAAATATCGTCAGCACAATGGCTCGTCTTCCGATACATTTGGTAATCTCATCCTTTACACAATCATCTCTCACAAGTATCACTTGATCAGATCCGAAGCTAATGAGATTCTCACTGTCATTTCCCTGATTTCGGAAAATCACTGACATGGCATCTCCATGACATCCACAGTCAAGTACAACTGGAGCTTCGCCATACACTAGACTAGTTTCAGGGATTAGTTTATCGATAGATTCTGGGAAAAAATGATAAATAAGTTCAGTAATACTCTGTGCTAGATTTAGAACTCCAGCATGAGTTCGGAAATTTTGGGATAGGTTGAAAAGAGGAGATAATTTCCAATTAAGCTCTTTTTTCTCTTCATGCAAAAACTCGTTGTAGAATAAACATTTTACATCTTCAAACCTGAAATGAACACCTTTAGCTATGGTCTGAGCTGTATCACCCGCAAAAATGAAACCCTCCTTGACATTTTTGCAGATATACTTCAGAATAACAAGTTGCTTCATAGTTAAATCCTGGACTTCATCCACATAAACAAAATCCATGTAGTCACCCTCATATTCTTCATGCTTCAACCGATGATATACATCATTCACTAGATCAGCTGAATCATACTCTTCTCGCTTCAGCTTCATCTTCTCATAGTCTAGAAATATCTCATATATCCGATTTCTCTCCGACTCATCAAAAGTCGACCCTTTTTTGTCAGATAATTGAATGTATCTCTCCAGAGAGCATTTAGCTTCGGCAGTCTGTCCAAAATGAAGAGAGCCCTTTATATGAGTGTTGATCTCAGCAAAAACTCTTAAAGGGTCTAGTTTGTGTGTCATCTTCATGTTAAAATGGGGCCAGTAACATTCTCTGAACTTTTCGAAAGTGACCTCTCTCCTTCTCAAAGTTTGGTGAACTAGTCTAGAATTAGTTCCTTGAGAGTAGATTTTCCTAATATCAGGAAACCTATTGAAATATGACAGTCCTATTGTCCGGTCGATCATGAGCAAGAACATGTCAAATGTCACGACTAGGGGGTAGCTTTTTAGAGGGGTCTCAATGAAAGAAGATGGAACATCTTTGAAGTTCTCGTCTTCGTCCAACTCATTTACATTAACTGTAATCTTTTCCTCACCAAACGTCTCACCGCGAACAAACCTGCAGTGAATTTAACAATCATTGATGCAAGCAAACAACAGCGTAGCGTATTTGATGCACAATTTAGACTTCCGTTTTATATTACTACATGTCCACCAACTAATGCAAATATAATTTGTGTTAAGGTATGCTGATGCATAATCTTGGATGTCTGCACTCTTTACAGAGCCTTGCCATAGTTAATTAAATTATTACCACTTTCTTGGGTAATTATCCGACATCAATTCATCATAAAAGAAACAACCCGTTAATCCTACATCAATGAAAATCCCTTAGGTGTAGTTTGGGGTACGCTCGGGAGTTGACAACTTGAATGAATACAAATGCACAATCTCGTCACAAACCCTTTTGCTAACACCCCGTTAAATCACTCACAGTACCAGTGCTGCAACTATACTTGACTGTAACTCAATGCTGCTTAACAGGTGAACAAAACGAGTAAGATTTACATACCTCTGAAAATTGGAGATGTGTCGTTTCACAGCTACACAGAGCTTTGGATTAACGGTTACAAAGAGTTGTCGAAGTGAAGTTCCAGTCACACACATGTCAAAGACTGATGGGTAGCTCACAAAAGTATTACTGTACATTTCAGAAAAACCTTCAGAAGCCATGTGATGTAGTTGCTCCTTCTGAAATAACTTCATAACCAACACAGTTGTTTTTCCAGTACCAGATCGTCCTAGAACAAAGGAGCTCCCTTGGTGAAGAATAATCTTCCGCTCTTGATCAGTTACTTCGAATGGGACATTTATTGGTGTACCATCACGTGCAGAAAGCAAATGGCTAACGACACCCGCAGAAAAGGAATAAAACTTCATCAACAATAAGCTCTCCTTCACTTTGTTATACTCCATATAATTTGTTCTACAAGAAATGTTTGCTGAATCAGTATTACTAGTATCTGTGTACCAAGAATCACTACAGAAGTCGTAGCGCCTTGGAACATCGAAGGACCTATGAAAACAGCCACAAGTAAGTTTACGGTTAAACAAAAAAGCAGCAGGAGATACATGGTCGTCAGATTGGGTTATTATTGTGTAGTGGCTGTGAAGTGTAGACACAAAGACGCGTCTTTGAATAAGCACAAAAACTTATATGGAACGATCTTACATGTGAGACAAACCCATTATTCATATTACATACATATTTGACCGTCAGATATAAGATTCACTTCTGAATAAGGAAGGTGACAACCACAATGGATAATCGTTTATATATGGTACGTACCCCTCGAGGACTTTGGCCTTGCACCGTTTAAGATAATCATCGGGGAAAGAACGGTATACATTTTCCAGTTTCTTGATCAATGGTGGTACATCGATCAAGTGCAAAATATCCCAAACCTTCAGCACTTGAGTTGCATATCCAGAGTCCTTGCGTATATCATTTGTGCAAATGATATAGCGACCCTCTACTCGATATTGTTTCACAATACACGAACTCCCAGAGATTGCATCAGCTTTGTATTTTTTGGGCTGCCACCCATTTGCAAGTTTCAATAAGAAATTCAGCACAACCTTCTTTGAGTAGGTCGAGGGTAGTTTTGAAAAGGACTTAACAAAAGATTCCGAGAACATAACCTAATGAGAAACGGAAAACAAAAATCAAAGTTTGATCGAGAAAGGTTAAAGGAGAGAGTTTGTTACTCTATTTTAGAAAGTTTGAGAAATAAACACGATGTGTGTACCTTCAATCGCGCATCTTTGAAGATCAGACTTCTCACATCCAACAAATCTTCAAGTTCATCTAACTGGCTCTTAACATTTGTAATGATTTGAGCCATTTCTTCGTCTTTGTAGGCATTTACGAAACAGTTTAGCTTATTGGCATTTGCAATCACAGTTTCCCAAAAGGTATTAATTTTGGAAAGTGTATTTGCATTCCCCAGTATCCACAGGCAATGCCTGGTTGGAGAAAAACAAAAACAGAACAAAGAAATTCAATAAACAGAACAAAGAAAATTTCCGGGAACGACATTTCAAAGACATACCTGGCTCTAGAAAAAAGATCATCAGTTTTTTGACAATCTGAGCTTAAATCAATGGATTCAGTACAATTTGATGTGACGGTAGATAATATGACGACATCAGCTTCATCATTTTGAAATTCTTCGGTTGTTTTCACTTTAAGCACCAAATTAATCAAGTATCCTAATGTTTCCCCGAGCCTCCTCTCAATCTCTGCAGTTTGTGCAGCGTAAGGAGATATGACAACCACATGAAGCTGTCGACTACAGCCGCGCCATTCTGTTAACAAGTCAGATAGATCAAAAGACAGTTTACAAAACATCTCTGCATAACAGATGAATTGTGTCCGTTTTTGTATACACTCATGGAAGGCCTTAATCACTTAAGACGGAATGTGCAAGTAAGTGTTTTAAGTTAACAGAACTTCGTCATCAAACAGGTGATTTTGTTCCGTTTTTAGTTAAAAAAAGGAGAGCTAGCATTACAATGGGAATCTGAATGCAACATTTCCCCCATTATGTTTCCTAATATTGTAGGAGGCTGTTCCCACAAGGCCATCTTCCGAATAAGAGCACCAAGAATCGGTACTCTAAATTTCAAATGTCAGTGGCGACTTTTGATGCTCATACTTGAACGAAGACCTTACCTAAAACTTCGGTAAATGAAAATGCAGTCGCTTATGATACATACCTTCGTACAATTGCTGCACTATTTTCATAACTAGAGCAACCTCAACCAAATTTCGACAGCCATGATTGTCGTCATCCACCTCCTGTCTTCCCTCGGTAACATTGATGAAACAAAATGGACCATACAATCTGCCCATGCGACCATGTTTCTGATAGCTCTTACCACTCACACCAACTTCATTCGAGGTCTAAATAAAGTAAACCCAATTAATTAATTCTTCAATTTAGTTCGCGAAACACAAACAAACTAACGACAATAACATACTTTTGATTTTACGAGTCAAGTCCTTAACTATCAATACTATAAAACACCACTAGGAAATAAATTATGAAACTTGCGTCATTATATTTGTAACGAAATATGCTTCCATAAAAATATAAATTTCATAACTTGGCTCACATATTTAAGCGGGGAAGTAGTGATTGACCCCATAACTTTGTACAATTGTGAAATTAACCCCATAACTTTCAATTGGAGTAATTTGGTCCCATAACTTGCACAATAAGTGAAATTAAGTCCTTTTATCAAAATTTCATGAGAAATTCAATTTAGCATATAAAAATGTAAAAATGGTTATATTTTATGAAAAATACAAAATAAAAGTTTACAAAAAATTAATAAAAAATAGCATAAATTAGATTAAAAATATTAAAAATACTTTACGAAAATCAACAATTTATTATTTTTTTATAAAGTACATATTTATCAACATTTTTTTTACAATTTTTGTAAAAAAATTTCAATTGCAAAATATTTTGTTAGGAAGTTGTCTTAAAATCAGAAGTTGGAATAAAAAATTTTCATGACAAAAGATATAAAAAATATAATAAAAGGGTAAAGAAAAATTCAAAATTTTCGATTTTTCAACATTTCAAAAAAATTCACATAAAATTGTTAATTGCTATTGGTTTACCGAATTACATACGTATGTAAAATCTATTTTTAATTTTCTTTATATGATAAATTGAATTTCTCGTGAGATTTTGATAAAGGGGCTTAATTTCACTTATTGTGTAAGTTATGAGGCCAAATTACTCAAGTTGAAAGTTATGGGGTTAATTTCACAATTGTACAAAATTATGGGGTCAATCACCACTTTCCCGCATATTTAAGAGATACCAAATAGTTAATAGAAATCAATTAGTCTTGTGTAAAACGGTTTTACACTAAATCAGTTAATACAGAATAGAATAAGTTATGTAGTGTAAAATCGTCTTACACAAGAATATGTGCATCGAAATGTTAATAATTTACAGAAGACAAGCCGGAACTAAGTTGATAAATTTTCATAAATATTGTATGGTGAGGGTTTTATTGATCTTCAATATATTCTTCCATTTAATCAAAAAAAAAAAAAGAAAAAGAAAATTTTCATAAATAAACAAAATTATACAATCATACCTTGTTCATAATGAGGGAATGATCAAAATGATCAAGTATATCACTAACGGTCCATGAAAACACGTGATCAATAAACCTTGATTCTTTATCAACAAACCCTAATTCCATATTTATCTGTTTTGCATGCAACAAATTTAAAATAATTAATTAAATCAAAACAAACATTTTAACTATACATCACATTTAATCAACAAAACTACTAAAATTATGAATATAAGAGATAACAGTTGATCTTGCTTAAAACCGTTATTTCACCTTTATTTTAATCGGTTGTGAGAGCTAAAGTGTAGTAATTTAAAAGATTTAGGAGGAATATGAAAGATTTAATTAATTAAATTTGAAATTGAAGTGGGATTATATTGAAGATTTAATTAATTTAATGTTAGTTTATTAGTGTTGCCTTAATGATGATAAGACGATACAAATTTCAAGTGATGGGAAATGTTAGCAGTTGCAACTTGCTATAGCTTGGGGTTCTGTGACAATTTTCCCGCCTTCATCATTACAGTTGCAACAGTTTACGCAACTAAAATTAGACTGACAAAGAGGTCCATACTCCTTCAGGTTGGATTATTTCGGATTAGCAAGAATTCAGGTCCGTTCTTGATCGAGTTATTTTGGATTGGTTGTTATTCACTTATTTGGGGATAATGGTTAAAGTCGGTAACAAAAAACAAATGGGTCAGGTTTGATAGGGTCGGGTCAAATCGGATTTTGGGACATATTCGGTAAGGCATAGCACAAATCAGATGTCTGATCTAATGTGCTGTATCGGATATCAAAATTAGAAAATCCTAAAATTAAATATCCATGTACGATCTTAATGTTTCAGATATCCAATAATAACCTAATCGGATGCGAATGCTAGAATGATAAAGTTTGAAATAATGTTATATTCGTCTTCTTACCCGACGACTTGTGTTTGTTTCGCAACTTCAAATCTTCAATTAAATTTTATGCAACACTTCATGTTATTCTTGTATTTTAACCCCGTTTAGGTGGTTGTTCTAGAGTTGGCCAATAGCACGGGCCGACATAGAAGTAGAGGTGGCAATCGGGTCAGTCGGGTCGGGATTGGGTCTAATCGGGTCATATCGATTTCGAGTCATATCGGGCCAGCCTACTCTTTCCGGTCGAGTCGGGTCGGTTGAGGTTGTTATCGAATCGGGTCATTTCGGGTCAAATGATGTATCGGGTCGGGTCGGGTCATTATCGGGTCCGGTTACTTAACCGCATTACTACAATTTTTTACCATTAAATTTAGTTTTTAACCTATTATTTGGTTTAAATTACTTCATTATTAGGTCAAACGTATTAATTTAAACACAAAATCACTTTCATTTTGATCAAAATTAAGCTTAATAATTGTCGGGTCATCATTTTAATCGGATCAGTATAAGGTCGGGTCAACATCAGGTCGGGACGGGTTCAGGTCACTGGGTCGTGTCGGGTTACGGGACATCATCGGGTCGGGTCGGTTTTGCTCGGGTTCAGGTCAAGTCAGACTTGCCAGCTCTACACACAGCCAAGCCCAACCCGGTCAGCTGCCTCCACTTCCTAGCTTGGCCCAGGTCAAGAAACCCAAGCTCAACTCGCCCTTAGCCCGCTTATTTAGTAAAAAAAAATACACAGGCCCGCCAGCCCAGCCCGCCCTCCACCTATCACGGGCCAGACCCAGGTCAAACATACTCCCGGTAGGCCCGCCCAAGCGCGCCCCTCCCCCTGACCGGTTCAGGGCCTAGCCAGGTGAGCTTGTGTTATATAAAGTAATAACCATAGTGTGTCTAGGTCTATAGTATCTTCTACTCCCTTCGTCCCGATTATGTTGTCCTTTTTATTTTATGATTGAATTTGATGAGCAATTTGACCATTCACGCTCAATTTGGTGCATTTGTCATCTTATTACTGCCCCCTTACTTTTCCTTGGTTTTTGTGTCAAAACCAAAAGACAATAATTGATCGGAGCGGAGGGAGTATCATTTTGTATGTCATATTCATAGCTTTCCTGTAATACACTTGTAAAATCAAAAATTGAGAACAAATATAAGAATAATAAATAATGAATAGAAAAATAAATTTAAGGTGGATATCAGATTGGTTCGAATAATCGGATTTTGCTAAGCCCCGACATTCAGGTCTCCAATACCAGTGTTGGTCGGGTCGGTCAATTTTGTCAGGTCTAACAAATTACGGAGGTTGATGAGTGGTTGATCGCTTTTAATACGGATATATTTGTCCAATCGGATTAAAAGAAGCTAAATAACATCTTATTTAGATCGATGATATTAAGTTAAATGTTTTTTAAGTGTAAGATTGATATGTCTGTTTGGAACGGGAAATTTTGATTAGTATTAAGTACTTGGCAGCTCTGGAAACAATACTTCAAATTTTTTATTTATGATCAGTTCAAATGGTCATGATAAGAAAAACTTCTGCGTTACATAGACTTATCTGAATTGCAGGAACAAGGCAAAGTTTGAGAGCATTTTTTGCAAGTTATTACTGATAAATAAGAAAGATTATACATTCATAACAATAAAATCCTCTAAATATACATATTTCAAGCACCAAAAATAGATATTATGCTATTTACAGCAAGCAATCTGTTTTAGAAGGCAACCTTCTGAAGAAATTGATAGGTGCCGAAGGCAGCTTATGGCGAAACTTAGGATGCCTCATTATATAAAACCCGCCAAAAAGAGCCATTACTTGTAAAGGAGTAACATACAGAACAACCGCTGCCACAAGACAGAATGTCAGGAACAAAGTCGATGCTCTGGGATCGCGCCAACTCAGTAAGGCCTGGGCGCGCTCCCCTTGTGCTGCAATGTCACCCAAGACTGACTGTACTTTTGCGGCAATGCTCCTAAGCCTGTCATACCTCATTCGGACTACACTGGCACCTTTACTAGTAGGAAATGTGTCGAATTCTTCATCAAGCTCATCTGCTACGGCTATGTCGGCGTATGAGATCCTGGTGTCCATGTGGGGTGGGTGACGTGCCCTAAACCGATAGTTCCAAAGGCCGATTAGAAACATGTATAGAAAGACGGTTGGCAGGACTAACTCGGGGAAACAGACAAGCATTATAAAGAGCAGGTGGACTAAGATGGTTGTGACCGCGTTTTTCCAAGCACATACACCAGTAAACCATTTTCCTGCAGCTAAAAATCCCTGCAATAAAGAGACTATCCTGTAAAAATTAGCCTTGCTTCTTCTCATACTCCAAAAATGGGCGTCTACGTCACACATGTAGTCTACCACTTCCTTTTTTAGTGGTGGTTCTGCCCGGTTTAGCCTTGATGCTAGGACATTAATAGCATGGTTCCGAAGAAGATTGGTTTGCATAAGGGATAACGGTTTTGTGTAATGCATTTTCGGCAAAAGGGGTTTTGAGTATAAGTACATAAGGTTGGTCACATTTGTACATGAGAACCTTACTGCAAGATGCAATTCCCCCATTTTCTTCACACCAGAAGGTTGGAGAACGAGTAAAGGGTATGCGTGAGTGTAGACCCGTCCTGCTTCAAGTGTGGAGAGTCTGACACGAACTTTGCCGATTCTGGTGTCTTTGTTAGTGCCGCCAAAATGGCCATTATCAAAGACACCGATGGTTAGAACAGTAGACGGGTCGTAAACTTCCCAAGTATATTGTTCATTATACTTCGGACTTAGACTGTCGATAATTGTTCTAGTCCTAACCCATTTCTGACAGTATTTCGCCACACAAAAGGTATCAGCAGTCCCTCTTCCATCTCGGGTTTTCTGGGGTTGTATCCCGTCAGCATTCAGTATCCCTAGCTCAAGAACTCCTATTGATTGCTTCCACAGTTGTTTCATACTTGGTCTGAGATCACTAGCGTAATATGTTGATTCATCGAGGACATGGTAACCACCATCGAGACTGATTCGAGCATGTAACTTACTAGCAAACTTAACCCTTTTTTCCTCTTCAATGTCAGCAGTCCTGGGGTTCTGAAAATTGTACCATTGTGTTGGGAAATTTTTATCGTCAGGGCGCTTTCGAATTGCTCCCAGTGGTATGATCAGTTTCCCAATGGTGTCCTCCTTGGAAGGACCCACACGGTCTTCAACTGTGATGATCAAGTGCTCGTCAAAAGGCTCTGCAGCTACAAACATCAGATCCTCGTTCCAAAACGGGTTTCCCACCCGGGTTTGGACTGGTTTTGTCCTTAAGATTTGAAATCCAAGTTGGGCCTTAATATAGACATCAGGAAACCTGCCCTTATCAGAGGGAATCAAGTCTTGTGCCTCAATGAGATTAAGTCGAAGATACCATAACCTTGGAGAATGGTAAACTTTAGACCGGATTTGACTCGAGGACGAGCCAGAGATATCAGGGGGAGTAATAGCATCAGAATGCCAAGCATCAGAAAAGGCTTCATCAGCTTGAGTACCATACCAAACAGCAAGCATAAGCTCCCCATTTTCAATTTTGTCCCCCTTCCTATCTTCAAGGCGATACCATTGAGGAGCCAACGGACTATCAGGAGGGACTCTTGTAGGGACCTCGTTAAGATCAAATCGAATATTACCCACATAATCATCCTTTACTAGATCCTTATCCTTGACCACAACCTCGAGCACAGACGACTGAATCCTCTCTCTAGAGAAAGCAAACACCTCATTCCATTCCGGACTACTCCTTTTCTCAAAATACTTCGTAACTCCTTTGTAATTCCCAACCTTGACCTCCACATACGGGTCAAGGCTTCCTGTAACATCCATGGTAGGAAGCTCACGAGCCTTGACCACCCGAACAAAGAGAAACATCATCTGCTCTACAAGGTCATATGTGCTTACTGGCTTGTTTGTGCGCATTACCCGCCCACCAACAATCCGTCCACCTCCTAGAAACGGGCTTGTCTCTCTAAGCTTGTAATCTGACCCAGGTTGTGATACTACACCCTGAACTGATTTTGGAGCTGGTGCTTCAGCTCTAGCAGCTGATGTCACAGTAGAAAATTGAGGCTGCGGAATTGGGTTTGGGTTTGGGTTTGGATTGCCGTCGGATTTAGGAAGGTGAAAAAAGGTATGTCTTTTCCCATTTCTACCCCTGGAAGATGATTTAGGTGGCTCAACTTCACCAAACTGAATTTCATCAACCAGTGTCGAGTCTGACCTGCCAAAAGCCTCCATTACAGGAGGCGGGTCTGACAGTCGGACAGAAGGATTGTCTGTGATGAATACTTTCAGGCCAAGCTCCCCTTTAACACGAGAGAAAACGCTGCGTTTCTCTAAAGGGTAGTAAAATTCAGAAGCTTCCGAGTAAGGTACAAATGATGAACCATGAATATGAACTTTTCCAAGGAAATTCTTCGAGTTAGTCGATCTGACATAACTGAATACACATGCATCCAGGGTAAGATTAGAGAGATTGTTTGGATCAGATATGTTGAAATAGAATGACTCGTTCCAAACCGGGTTAAGGTCCTTATCCCTGATGCTGGTTTTGAATCTCTGATCGTCGAAATTSAGCTCTACATACGCACTTGATGATCCGTCAGTGTCTTTAGCAATAAGGTCATGTGCTGCTRTAACTTCCACTCCTAGCTTATAATTCATCTCGCTTCCCTTTTGAACTGAAAATAATCGAGTTCTTCCTGCACGAAAAACGACTTATAACTACCG
>VHZZ01000114.1:105274-128699 GCA_009801015.1 Silene noctiflora
ACTTCGTCCCGAAGTTCACCACACTCCCCTTAACAACAGTCAACCTAATATCTTTCCAATGACAAAGTGCTACATAAAACAGCGGGTATTACACTCACTCATGTATTATATATGCCGTATATGTTAATTCACTTAGAGTAATTGTTAAAGACACGAAAGGTGGTGCTCCAGCTCATACCCAATTTCCGCCCCGTCAGTATCAAAATCGCACTTGCGATCCTTTACGCTAAAAAACAAAATTATGGATTATATACCCATGGGCCATAGGTATCGCCTAAACGGTTAATTCCAGCCCTTTTCGAAGGTATTCTGTATTTAAAAGCCCAATCTGATTGGGCCTTGTATACAAAACCAATTTAATGCGAGTAAGCCCATTATAAGTAACCCAATCAATCTTCGGTAAAATCCATGGGCTTTGCATTGAAAGATTTTAAACCCAAAAATGGTGACATTAGTCTCTCAAGAATTGGGAACACTGGGGGTCAAAATGTTGATCTTCAATCAAAAGTTGGTGTCGACAATTAGAGTTGTCAAATCTGACCCGATTTGAGTGACTAGACCTAAACCCGATTTGATAGGATCCAAAAATGTTCCAAACTGAAGTCGACCCGACCCGATGATGATCCGTAACTTGACAAAACCAGAATAAGGCCATAAACCAAACCTGATCTAAGCCGAGATGATTTCAAACCCGGGATCGACCCAAGAAATGTTTTGATCCGACCCGACAATTGACCCGACTCGAAAGATAACCTGATAGCTAACCTGAAAGTTGACCCCAGTCCAAAAGATAACATGATATTAACTCGATATATAACCCCGACATAAACGAAAAGTCAATGCGATAAAAGCCAAATAAATCGACATTATGATCGATTTTTATAAAGTATTTAAGATTAACTAACCTTATAAATTTGCAAAATAATGACTATAACTCAACTCAAATTAGTAAAATAATCGGAAAAAATAGGTCAGATAATAAATTGATGAGCCAAACCAAGCAAAGTCAACAAATAATCATAATTACTGGACCCGATAAAGACCAAATCCAGAAATGAGTCTGATAATGACCCGACTCGAAAATGACACGACTCGACAAATCTATCTAAATGACACGACCCAACAATGAATTTAATCGGCCCGACCCGAACATGAGAAAAGAATTGACCTTACTAACCCCCGGCCCGTAAGCGACTTGAACCCAACCCAGACGCAATGACTCGATATACCCAACCAGACCAGACCCAACCCGACCCGACCCTACCCAAAAGACCCGATTGCCGATTCTAATACAAGTTTTTATTTGAATTTGACCCGATAACGCTATTAATTATGAGATTACTCTACATAGTTATGATCTCATAAGGGGTGATATTCATTATCTGGTTTTAAAACCCACCGAGAATAAAACCGTTTTTATGATTCCCTTTAGACCATAAAAAACAAAGGCTACTTGGAAGTATTTGTCAAATTCACACCTCTTTATAGGTATAATCCTCCTCACCAAATTGTAAACCGGAACATTTTAAGTTTTAACCCACGGTTTCTGCGATTTTGAACGGCTTTCACAGTTTTACTTAACTACACCAATAAAAATTTAATAAGAGACCGTCTCTTCAAAGTATTAACACACCTATAACGACTTTTACAAATTCGAAATTCGATTATTATCGTACCAATGTATCATGTAAAGTCAAACTAATTTAGACAAATTGGAACATTTTAAGTTTTAACCCCTGGTTTCTGCGATTTTGAACGACTTTCACAGTTTCACTTGACTACATCTACAAAAATTTAATACGAGACCGACTCTTCAAAGTATTAACACACCTATAACGACTTTTACAAATTCGAAACTCGATTATTATTGTACCAATGTTTTTTGGTACGATATTGTTGTACCAATGTAAGGTCAAACTAATTTAGACATTATTTGTTTCTAATTTTTAAATAGAACGGCCAAATAATTAGGCCTATAGACTACAAAAATGGGAAAAGAGTGGGAAGACATACATACATTAGGGTGATCGAGGTCACATAGCATAGTATAAATAACGTGGGAGCCATATTCATGCATGTCACAACACAAATAAACTCTATATTTCTATGTCTTAAGAAACAATAAATAATAATAATATTCCATCAAATTATTAACAAATTTATTTAAATCCAATTATTATATATCTTCCTACAATATCTCTTCTCCCTTCATATTAAAACTTGTTCATTTCTTTGTTTCTAAGGAAAACTTGATTATTTGCAATTCTTCCATTTTTTTTTTTTGTTAATTAATCGATTAATATTCGTCGTCAAGTTCTTTGCATTTCTACAAGGCTCTCAAAAATGGTATTGTTCTTATACTTCTTTAATTAATGATTGATATTGTATGGTTTCGGATTTTCTTATTGGTTGGTATTATATGAATCGCAAGGCTGGTACAATTAAATTGCAAAAAATAATTCAGAATTCTATTTAAAATGTTTGTGATATAATTTTTTATTTTGTCTTAACGAATTCATGTTAATTTTTTTTTTTTTCAATTTTGCAAGTTTTAATATGTTTGAAAGTAATTATCTTGCATAATCTTTATAAAAAGTACAAATAAAAATTACAAATAACCGGGAGAGAGGAAATACATTTCTTATTAGGTTGTCACACCTCGACGGGTATTTGGACAATTTTGTTAAACCAGAGAGAACGTTGTAGATGTTAGCTAACTTAGCATGTAAAGTTATAAGGAATTCAAAATCTGGGTAACTGGATGTTTAGACGAACTCTTGAGGCATTGTGATAATGTTGTCGTCGTTTATTACCCATAGGAAAACAACTTAAAAAGAACCTATCCATCTTGAATTGACATTGATTTCTGAGTAATTTCCTTGTTTAAAGGCGAACGCAAAGTCGGGAATGGCAGTAGATGATGAATGTAAGTTGAAGTTCATGGAGTTGAAGGCAAAGAGAAACCATAGGTTCATAGTATTCAAGATAGAAGAGAAGATGCAACAAGTAATGGTGGAGAAGCTTGGGAATCCAGATGATACTTACGACGATTTCACTCGCTGTTTGCCTGATAATGAATGCCGTTATGCTGTCTATGATTATGATTTCACTACCAATGAAAACTGTCAAAAGAGCAAGATTTTCTTCTTTGCTTGGTATGCTTTTACTTCCCTCTGTTTTTCGCATTCTACATAGTTTCCGATTCTTATATAATGAGGCGCATAAGCTAGTATAAGTGGTGAACATAATGGGACAACCCCATAAGGCCATAATTGACTCACACCCGAAATGACCTGACCTGTACAGAAAAGGAGCAAACCCATGTTTGACTCGAGAGACCCTTAGATGGTTTCAGATGATGATTCATGTCAGTCGACCCCAAATCATGTTGGGACTAAGGGCTGATGTTTGATATCAATGTTGTTGCAGGTCACCAGATACTTCAAGAGTGAGAAGTAAGATGTTGTATGCAAGCACAAAGGATACCTTCAAGAGAGAGCTTGACGGAATTCAGTGTGAATTACAAGCTACAGATGCTAGTGAAATGAGTCTTGACATCGTCAAAGAGAGAGCTCTTTAATGGAGTTCTTTTCCTCAATTATGCAGCATCAATTTTACTGTTTCCTGCAATATTTTTTTCCCTAATGTTTCAATTGTTTTTACCTGAATTTGGTTCATTAAGTTTGTTTTAATGTAGCATTTTGAGTGATTGACAGATTGTTAGACTGCAAGTTAGAATGTTACAATTCCTGTATTCGTTTCTGTTTGGTTCTTGTTATTTCGATAAATTTCACATTTGTTGTTCAGTAGACTTGTTTCTATAAGAATTTGTTTCATCAACTGTTCTTTTTTGTGTTCTTGTTCAACTTTAAGACTTGCTATCTATTCGCTTTTCAACATCATGACGAAACTACAAAATGATGTAATACGACTCTTAAGTGTTCGTACTTCTTAATTTCTTATACCACCTATTAGTTTGTAATCACAGTGATAAGGCAATGTACATCTGAGCACCTTGCACGGAGACATGGACAGTTCATGTTTAGACTTTAGAATGACAGGCTTTTGATATTTCCATTCCGTTTCATAGTTTACAGATGGAAATATCTCACTTGCGGAGTTGTGCTAATTTTAATGGACTTACTATTCAGAATGTTAGACTAACTGGATGTTAGCGAACTTGCAGAAAATTTACTTTTCTAACAGCAGACTGTAAACATTCTGTAGTGTTGATTTGTTGAATAGAAAACACAGAAAATATGAATGTAATGCAGAAAATTTACTCTTCTAGCAGCAGACTGTTAACAATAAATATGAATGTAATCAGGCAATTTTTGAAGAATAAATGGTCGAAAAACTAGTACTCTACAAAAATTGTTCAATGTGCAATTCCTTCTGTGTAAAGCTCTTACAATTATCGATGTCAAATTTCCAAAAAGAACAAATACATAACAACGCGTAAGACTTACAGCCGCGTGGTATTGACAAAAGAATCGGTCTCCCTTCTGGTGTATCTCGCTTGTTCGAGGCCTAACAATACTCCTACAGTCCTACCTAAACTATATACAAAGTACCATCTAACCGTTTCTTCTGTGAAGAAGCCTGAATGCCTTTGAAACCCGTTTCCCCAGTTTTAGGTTTCAGCCACTTTCCTTTTCCCACATCTCTACCATTTTCTTGGTTTTGGCATTCTGATCTTTCAGAGCTTCAAGAGTATGAGGATCATAAGGCGGGGGAAGTTCACATGGGTCACTTTCTGAAGGTCCACTAACCATGGTCTCGGTCTTATACTCCGTTTCCAGGCCCCATGGTGGGCTGCAGGCAAATTTCTCGGAGCAGAGCTCCTCTGCTCCCTCAGGAACTGTTGGCCTGTACCTTAATAGCTTTGAATATTCATTCAGGACATGGAACATGTAGTCATATACATGTTCTATCGTTACATTCTGGAATATGAACTCGCTCCCTGCTCTCCCGATCTCTTGTGCCTGTTCAAATTCATTCCTATCAATCTATCATACTACCACAGTGCCTCTAAAGGAGCAAAGACTACCATTTAGGGAAGATTAGAAGGTCAGACGTACTTCAGATGACCAATAATGAATTTTCATCAAAAAACGGGATTGACTGCTATTTCACGTATAAAAATGGCAGACGGTAGATTGAGTCATTTTGCTTTATCCCATCACATTCAAATGATAAAGAATAATGGTGTTTTGCTCGATTGATGGAGAAATGTCGATGATACAAGGCAAAAGTGCTAACTAAGATGCATACCTTCTCAGTGTTGTTGTTGCCCCAATCAACAGCAAATTTGATGGAATTGCAAGGATTTTTCAGATTGACAGGCCAGTAATGCTCCAGAGGAATTAGGCTTCTAGAGAAGAAGTCGTAGTATCGAGGATTTACAAGGAGGGTCATTGAATCACAGGCTAGAATATATTTTTCACTTACTGACCATGCATTTCCTTCTAAATACAGCCTGTATCTGCATGTTATCAAGCTTATATACTAAGAAAAAAATGGCTACATTACATCTGAAAAAAAACACGAAATCAGGCTGCGATGCAAACCAACCGGTAAATACATTGCTTTGACAAATCCGAGTTCTTGAATCCTTCTCTTCCTTCCTGGACCCAGTCCTGCAAATTGTACAGTGCTATTACATTAGTCATAACCTCTCAGTCCCGTTTTTAGGTCATAAACTCGGAAATCTTGACCAGCGACCAGAACCAGAAGTCTAGAAGTGCATTGGTTACTGACTTGGTTTTCGACAGGTATGAAAGAATGTTTTAAGTACCTGGTCTACGATTTGAGCATTCCAGTCCTTGACGGAATTGCATTTTGCAAGCTCCTTCCTTTTACCGGTATGCAAATTCCCTTTCCAGAAAGCAAAGGGTTCCCTAGAAGTCCAGTTTTGCATTGCATTACCATCTTTCAAATCCTTCTCCAAGGGTACCCAGGGCTTTACATTCACCTCTGGCCTACAAATAATTTCGTCATATTCATACAATATTCACGGTCCATGATGCGACAGGAATGACGAAAGTTGAATTACACTACATACCAGCCCCAATAAGACCAGTCAGGAAAGACGATATCATAAGTAGACTCATCAGCACAATAATGAAACTGAGGAGGAGCAAAAGCCGACATCCAACCACCATAAGTAGTTCGTTTAACAGAAGACTGATCATGACACTGGAACATCAAGTCAAGGTCCGGGAGTCGACCAGGATAGAGCTTAATGAGCTGCAATATCCCCCAAATAGTATACACATCCCTTGTTTGATATGCCTTTTGATATTGCTTAACATACGCGGTTCCATTCACTATAATGAGCCTAAAATGAGCAACACCTTTCAAACCCTCCACCATTCCCTTAGTAATCCCTTGTTTCTTCCATGTCTTCAAGTCCTCATGGATCCATCGAAAGTACTCAGGACATGTTCTGGTGTCGAGATTGGTCGTACGAGAAGGGTAGTTTGAAGGGCATGTGATACTTAAACTACTTCTGCTGCAGTTGAGCAGAAATGAGTCTTTCTTTGGGTAGTCAGTGTAGTTCCTGGTGGACATTGTGTAGGTGAATGGTACTGAACTTCCTGCGAAAGCCGACTGCGATTATCCGAGCAAATAATGAGGATTAGTATTCTTGTTTAGTTAACAATGTTAGGTTTCATTGTTCATTAGGCTTTGAATCACCATGGAAGACAACAATTGACTAGCCAAGATTTTTTTTAGGTGTCAAATGAGGCGCAACTCGCAAGGCCAATACAATATAGAGGGGAGAGGGAGTCGAACTCTTGACCTATTTTCACGAAATCTGAATCTTAAGTCTTAACCACTAGAATAAAGCTCTTCGATACAAATGACTAGCCATGATTCCATGAATCCCATGATAATGGATCGGATTAGAATCGGGTTCTGAATGTACCATAACCGAGTCATATTCTTATTGAGTAACTTAACACACGACCTGAAACCGTTCCATTATAATTTTTTTTAAAATTGCAAGCAGGTCCTCGTTGGTAACCATTGGAGATGCTCTAAACTTTATCAATCATGATGTCAAGGTAACGTAGCCGACTTCCTTCCAATTTGCCAAACCATGTCACGCTTTTGTGACTATGGGCGCCTAACAAACTACTTGGTGTAATACCTAATGCACCGGGCATATTATTGAATAAAACCGTCTTATAATATACAACGTATTATAGATTTGTCATTACATGTAAAAAGCTAGTTATACAACGATCATACCCAATAATTACACAAATGCCACTATTTATAACCCCGTATTTTCAAACAATCATCGAATTTAAAATACAATTTTGAAATTTTAGCTAAGACCGAAAATACAATTTCTTAAACTAACTAAATTTACCTTAAAGACGAATTAAAATTGATGAACAAATGATTGAAACTAACCAAATTCACAACAATTAAGAAAATTCAAAATCTCTCTTAAGACGAGCCATTTTGGTATTTTTTCAAAAAGACAGGATTTTAAAATCATGTTACTATAAGCCGTAAACTACTAGCTGGACCACGTAAAATAATTACAAAATTCCGCTGCAAGTCAAACAAACAAGATGTAGTGGACAGAAAGTAGAGATTTTAGCCCACCAATCACATATCAACCACGTGTTTCCAACATTATAATACTCAATATTACGTTCATCACTTCATCAAATCTAGATATAACGATAGTCTAGTGTTTAAGACGGAGATTTTTACGGAAAATAAAAAAATAAGTACTTACGATGTCGGACCAACGAGTTAAGACGAGGGTGCAAACGAAAAGGACAAGGAACCAAAATGAAGCAGTTGTTGCTGAAAAACTATCATTATTTAATGTTTCCGTCGACGACGAGGATGAAGATGAAGATGAATGAAGTTGTTGCCAGTTGAATAAAGAATCCCAGAATTTAAATTTGACATTTGATGAAGAATGTGTAGGAGAATTTGGGAAAGGAGGAGATGCTGCTTTGTCTTGCATTTCTGTCTCCATCATTTTTCTTGCTTTTATTGACCAACAACAACTTTGTTGGATGGTGTTTTATTTTAACTAACAATTATGTCATTTATATGACAACCAGTTGATAATATTTTAAAGCTATCTATAAATAGCCACTTGTTTCATTGTTTATAGTTGTACCTTAGTAGATGTTTCAACATTATACCAAAGTAGAAACTAGAAAAAGACTATGGGCTTATATAATTACAACACCTTTTCATTAAGACTAGACCTCGCAAATGAGTCAATTAAGTTGAGGCGGGTCTGCAGACCTCGGGTCAGATCGGGCTGTTATTTGGAATTCGGGTCATTTTTGAGTTAATTATATCATTAAGTTATTTGTGAATAATAATCATTTTACAACAATAAAAATTCGGGTAAGATTATCCTAGGTCGAGCCAATTCGGGTTCAGGTCAAGTTCGAGTGTCGGACCAGGTTATTCAGATCGGTCAATTTTGCCGGGTCTAACTAAGGATTGAACCGAAAAGAGTATAATCTAAACTTACCCCCTTCGTCTCGACCAGCTCGAGTCGAGTCGAGTCGTGTCATTTCCGGATTTATAATTACAAAGTTTTTCATGGATAACAATCTGCAACAATAATTATTTGGGTCGGGTCATTGATAGGGTTATAGATCAAGCTCGGGTCCTCGGCTCGGATATTGGTTCGGGTTAGATTATTTAAGTCGGACCAATTTTAGCAGGTCTAGTCTCACATTAGAACTGACCAATGAACGATTTGGCCCGGCCCAACTCACCTCAATCCTATCATTTTCTAGGTCTGGTTGGCCCAATAGTAATCCCCAAATTTTAATTTTGAAACAACAAAATTTGCTTCAACATACACTCCTAACTCAATAACACCATCTTAATTTTAAGAAAAATTATGGAAATAATGAAATATACTCTTTTTATTCATTAGCCGTTTGGACTCTCGTGTGACAGAGAAAATGGGAAAAATTTATGATAAAAAGTAATTATTCACAAATTCTTATTTATTGGATAATGCTTACATTTTATCGTAAAGAGATCACATTTCTTCGTCACAAGTTTATAACGTGTCACAAAACAAAATTTACGGTTGGTCAATACTTGGGTCATTTTTTGCTAGACCAACTATACACATTCAGAACATTCAAAAACAAAGTATACAAGTCTCAATCACTTCCCCTTTCCCACATCTCCACCACTTCCTTGATCTTGGCATTTCGATCTCGAATCGACTGAAGTGTATCTCGATCATAAGGCGATGGTAGGACGCATGGACCTCGGTCTGATGGTCCGGTTACGGTGGCTTCAGCCTTGTACTTAGTCTCAAGGCCTGGTGGACTGCAGGCAAATCTCTCTGAACAGAGCTCCTCTGCTCCCTCTGGCACTGTTGGCTTGTACTTAAACAACTTTCCATATTCATTTAGAACATGGAACATGTAATCATATACATGTTCCATCTTTAATTTATTGAATATATACTCACTTCCTTCTCTTCCGATCTGTTGTGCCTGTTAAAATTCGGTAAAGTTCTCCGTCGTGAATTTTAACACTGCTGCATACCTAAAGTTTTGAACTTACTACCTCTGGTTAAGCTAAAACAACCCATTACAATTTACGAGTTGATTATTTGGTTAAGGCAATTTTTGTTCCGGGTTAATGTGTAAACAACCGTATAAATTCATATTATTCAACCATGAACAACACATTGATTGGGAACAGTGGTGGAGCGAGGGGGGCAAACGGGGGCTAATACTACTAAACATAACTCAGACTTATTAGGTTGCCTACATCCGATCATTTTTACCTTAGTTAATCATGTTTACATACCTTTGCAGTGTTGTTATTACCCCAATCAACAGCAAATTTGATAGATTTGCACACGTTGTTCGTATTCACAGGCCAATAATGCTTCATTGGGATCAAGCTTCTTGTGAAGAAATCATAGTAAACAGGGTTTACAATGAGTGTCATTGAATCACAAGCTAATATGTACTTTTCACTGACTGACCATGCATTTCCCTCCATATAAATCTTGTATCTGCAGACATAAAAACTACGTTAGTAGTTTCTGTTGTGAAATAGCAGTCCTTCGATACAATTTCTGAAGCATTTTTCATCAGAGGTCATTCAGAAACAGACTCTTTTGTGTTGCTAACACGGGGTAATTAAAACTGTGCATATCGGACCCCTGCTTAGTCTGCAATTTGCGGGAGTCATTAAGATGCTGATACCCACCTGTGGACACATTGCTTAGTCAAATCAGAGTTTCTAAACCCGTCTCTCATTTCCTTCCCCCAATTCTGCAAGTTGATCGAGCTAGATTGTTAGCATGCATAACTGAGATTAATTCTCGAAACAATCACGTAGAAATGTACTGTACTGGTACACTTCCAGAGTCGATTTTTACACTCGTCTTACTAGGCACATTAAGAAATGTACCCGTACAGAGTGTAAAAATCGACCATGGGGGTGTACAAATCACCTCATGCCAACGATATGGCGATAGCAAGAGTGTCGTAAATCAATTATACCTGCTGAACAAGTTGAGTACCCCATTTATCAATGGAGTTGCAATGAGCAAGCCTCTTTCTGTGACCTGTTTTCAAGTTCCCTCTCCAATATGCAAAGTTTTCCCTTGCACTCCACTCTTTTATTTTATTACCTTCTTTCAAATCCTTTGCAAATGGCACCCATGGCTTTATACTGATTTCTGGCCTAAAAACGTAAACAATTTAATAGAACAGTGGAAGCAGTCCATATTACATATCACCAGTCGAAGAAATGAGCAAAGATGAAGCAACATTACCATCCCCAAAAAGACCAGTCCGGAAAGACAATGTCGAAAGTGGAGTCATCCCCACAATAATGGAACTGTGGTGGCGCGCCACCACGCTTATACTTTCTTTTCTTGATCAACGCGGGATCATGGCATTGAAACATCAAGTCAAGGTCAGGTAATCTCCCAGGGTACAGCTTCAAAAGTTGCAATATACCCCAAAGAGTATAGACATCCCTAGTTTGGAAGGCATTTTGAAAGTGCTTAACATAAGCTGTTCCATTGACTATAGTCAATCTAAAATGAGCTGTATCTTGTAAACTTTCTACCAACTCTTGTGTTATTCCTTGTTTTTTCCATGTGCTTAGGTCTTCATGGATCCATTTGAAGTACTCGGGGCATGTCTCGTTGCTCGAGAATGAGTCGAGGGTGGTGGTAGGAGGGTAGTTTGATGGGCATGTTAGTGTCATTTTGCTTGATGTGCAATTGAGAAGGTATTGGTCTCTCTTTGGGTAGGAATTGTAGGGTTTGGAGAGCATTGAAATGGTGTATGGTATTGAGTTGCCTGCTAATGTAGACTGAGGAATTCAGCAAAAAAAAAAAAAAAAAAAAAATCATTAGTTTTATTGCTTTATTCGTTTGTAACCATCGTTTAATTAGCCTGCAAATCACGCACATTATATTGATAGATTCTTGCTAAGGAATACTCTGTTCATCACCGGATTATACATCTAATGTACTCCCAGCAGTTTTATAGTTTTTGAGCATTATAATAAAGTTTTTGAGTTTTATTTTAAAAATTATGAGTTTTACTATAAAGTTTCTGAGTTCATTCGCTAAAACATTAAGCTCAAAAAATTATAATAAAATTAAAAAACACTACATAAAAACTAAGTTAAATTTGTTTTTTGACGGAAAAAAATTAAAATGTAACTTATAAACTTTAATAAGTTCAGAAAAAATACACATATGCTCAAAAACAAATAAAGTTAAAGGTAATAAACTCAGAAAAAATACACATATGTTCAAAAATAAGTAAAATCTAAGGTAATACATCCGATATGTTCCTTTTTCTCGATCCCCATCAGTCCATCACCCTTATCCTCCTTCATCAAAACTCGAAAAACATCTACTATAATACTCCATATAGTACCAAAATCAAATAATCAATCGATTTTTCTAACATATATCCACGAGTATATGTTAATAAAATCAAAATGGAAAAAATTATGTCGGTAACGAGAAAAGTCCTCGGGAGATGTCACGATTATTAATTAGTCATCTACAAGCTAATTCAAATATTGATGCCGTGCACGTGACAATCAAGGGAAAATATATTTATACATTTTGGTAAACATAAAATTATCATAATTATTCTTCGTTAAAGATTGACGACTCTTGTAGCCTTGTTTATGCATGACTATCCTATTAAGATTGATCGGCTACGGTAACAAAAGTTTTGAGATTTTTAAAGAGATAAAATCATCTAAGATCGCGGGTACCTTAGATTTTACGGTTTCCTCTTTTATTTAGTTATTTTACGGTTTCACCAAAATCGTCTCATGTTACTTTTGAAGTACGAGTAGTAAATTTCACTATATTCCCTAGATACTTTTTTTCTTATATAAGTTATATTATTCCGAACATATATTGATTTCCGTTCAGGATAAAATAAAATGGTAAGACCAAAATAGATATAAAGAGTTTGAATCATTCAACCCTACAAGACTTACAAAACTAAGGAAAAAAAAATACAGATATCAACGAACTTGGTTGATAAAGTCATAAGAGATGATATTCATGACCTGGTTCAAATCCCGTTAATATCAAATAAGCTAAAGCAGTAAAGCAAGAATAGGTATGAACGTAAGGTGACTTACAATATCAGACCAACGAGTCAAAACAAGCGTACATAAGAAGAGGAAAAACAGCAAGAATGAAGCTGTGGCTACTGAAAACTTGCTTGATATCGACGACGACAACGACGATGATGATGAGCTCTTGAACAATCTCCATGCTGACTTCTTCGTATCATTTGAAGGAGAAGAAGTAGTAGAATTTTCCATATTTTTCCTTATATTTCAATTTGAGCATATATTTAGTTAGTATTAATAGTTAATTAGTATTAATGTTTGTATAATATATAACTAGAAATAATCCTTAGGGATTTACAGAGTATATTTTTTTTGTCTGATTATTGATGAAGAAAAGTACAAATGTTATGATTAAATAAGACTATTTTGAGGCGTTGAATTAGTATAATGGGGTACTAATTAGGAAGGTAGTATGTCATTGTTACGACGGTGGTGTTCATGACATGTGTTCAAATTTCGTCGGTATCTATACCAAAATATAGTATTCATGAATTTACGAAGAGAGCTTGGTCTTTTTGCTCAATGAAATAAATTGATTATATATTTAAATGAAACACTGTATAAAATTAAATAATTTATCGGAACAGAGGAAGTATAACTTAACGTATACCCATATAAAATATCCTCAAATCCCAGCCAGAGTTTCATTGTTTGATGTTTAGGACCTCTATTTAATCATGGAAAATGAGTTAGCTCCACCGGATGACACTCAATCTCGGCATCATGCGATGACGCCCTATCATTATCCATTAAAATATAAGAGGGGTTTCTCAAAACAACTCATACTATAGACTAATTTGATTATTTTTTCCAAAATTTATTTTGCATCTAATATAAAAATATTTTTGATTTTCTATTTATACAAGATTTAGCAAGTTTAATTAAATAAGAGTTCTCTTTCATTTATTTAAGTGAAGGACAAATATATATTTTGGCTTATTAGTTTGGTTTAGAGCTTTACCTTCGAAAAAAAAAGTTTCTAATATTCGCTTTGTTTTTTTTGCTAGGCCAACTATACATCTTTTCTAGATAAGGGGACCTATAACTGCTATCTTTAGGTGCGCACTAAATAAACCCTTGAATATATGTGATAACCTGTAAATCACATTCTTAAACAAAGTACTCGAATATAGTATGTCTCAGCTCTCAACCACTTCCCCTTTCCCACATCTCCACTACTTCCTTGATCTTGGCATTTCGATCTCGAATCGACTGGAGGGTGTCTCGATCATAGGGCGACGGGAGGACACACGGGCCTCGCTCCGATGGGGCGGTTACAGTAGTTTCAACCTTGTACTTGGTTTCGAGTCCCGGTGGGCTGCAGGCAAATCTCTCTGAACAGAGCTCCTCTGCTCCCTCTGGCACTGTTGGCTTGTACTTAAACAACTTTCCATATTCATTTAGAACATGAAACATGTAGTCATATACATGTTCCATCTTTATTTTATTAAATATATACTCACTTCCTTCTCTTCCAATCTCTTGTGCCTGTTCAAATTCAATAACAAACGGACGGGTCAATCGTTTCGTGTTTGTAACATGTTTATCGGTTATAGCCTTATAGGCAAGACTCGGAAATCTTTTAAGGCATCATTAGTTTTTCAAGGTCATGATTACAGGTCGACGCAATTTTCATTCAGTAGGTCTCATGAGAGACCGTCTCTCATTAATTTAGTGAAAGACATAATACGAAAACAAAAAAATCAGTGGGTCCCTCACCCCATCATGTGAGTGGTCTCTCAATAACGCTACTGAGAGACCGTCTCTCCGAAGTTTTTGTGATTTTCATTCTACGTAATTAATGTGAAATCACACATATTGTGTTTCTAAAATCCTCTATATACTAAAAGAATAGGTTAAGATTTTTCCTCCAAAAAACATATTATTAAATAAGGAAGCTAATGACAATTTAAGTGCATTTACTAAATAAAGAAAATAATAATTATAATTTATTTCATTTAAATTATTATTTTTGCATCAAATTATATTATTTTCACTAAATTCTAAATTATAATATTTTAATTAAAATACAAAAAAAATTATATAAAACTATTAATTACTAAATCTTTTATTGATGCTATTATTTGAAAATTACTTACCTATATTACGTATGAAACAAAATTGTAAACCGTTTCATTATTTCCCTGATAAAAAAATTTGAGAGAATTTATAAACTGGAATCATTAGCTTTGGGGTATAAAAAATATTTTCTTTAAAATACATTTCAGCGCATTACTCAATAATCTTGAGTAATTTCAGTTTCAACTTTTTTTTTCTCAAAAAAAAATGTAATAATGAGAAAGATGAACAATTAATGAGATATCATTATTATATAAATAATTTATTAAAAATAAAAACTATATATACCGTGCATTTATTACACGGGTTCTAAACTAGTATTCTAATCTTTGAGGCATGGGATGTACATACCTTTTGAGTGTTGTTATTACCCCAATCAACAGCAAATTTGATAGATTTACACATGTTGTTAGGGTTCACAGGCCAATAATGCTTCATTGGGATTAAGCTTCTTGTGAAGAAATCATAGAAAATAGGGTTTACAAGTAATGTCATTGAATCACATGCTAATATATACTTCTCACTAACTGACCATGCATATCCCTCCATATAAATCTTGAATCTGCATACATAAAAGCCATATTATCACGACTCGTTACTCGATGGTTCTGGATTATGATAGAACAAAGTAAAGTGACGACTCATTAAAATGGTTGCAATTCTTTCTATTGTGAAGTAGGTGTCATTCTATGCAGTTCTCAATTCAATTTCCATCTTGCGTGATTAAGAAACAGTCTCTTTGTGACGGCTAGGGCTGAGCAAAATGATACGATACGGTTTTATTATACGTATCCATTACGTTATACGAATTTAATTATACGGATTTCCGGATATCCGATACAAATTTCCAGATATCCGATACGGTTCATTAAAAACCGTATCGAATAAGGATCGGCAAAATATGAAACTGGATATACGGTAAAATCTGAATACGGACAAACCGTATCGGATAAGGATACTAAAAAAGAAGATTTAAAATACCGGATATCCGATACGGTTTCTAAAACCGTATCAGATATCCAGTTTTGCTCACCCCTAGTGACGGCAACACAGGAATAACATTATAATTAACAAAAACCTACCTGTGAACACATTGCTTTGACAAATCAGAGTTTCTAAATCCCTCTCTTGTTTCCTTCCCCCAATTCTGCAAGTTTGAGCTAGATTGTTAGCATAACCTCGTGCCAACGACATGGCGATATCATGATCGAGCTGAGTCGTAAATGAATTACCTGCTGAATAAGTTGAGCACCCCATTCTTCAATGGAGTTGCATTGAGCAAGCCTCTTTCTTGCACCAGTATGCAAATTCCCTTTCCAAAATGCAAAGTGTTCCCTTGCATTAAACTCCTTTATTTTATTACCATCTTCCAAATCCTTCACTAATGGCACCCATGGCTTTATACTGAGTTCTTGCCTAAACATACAACATTCACATCATAATCATACCATTTTCATATACATTTGACTTTCAGAAAATTCACGTGGTACTACTGAGATAGTGAGATATAATACGGGCATACTTTGAATGATCATAACTCGTGTACATCTATGGGGTTCAGAAAAGAATCGTCATTTCCTGAACTCATAGACACGAGTTATGGTTATTCTAATTTTGAAAAAGAGGAGTATTATTAGGAGTACCACGTAAATTTACTTATTACGATCAAAATTTGACTTTGTTGGTTAAACAATTACAGAGTACATTTTACAGCTAAACAACTTTGACCCCAAAAAGTCAAACGACGTTAAAAGAAAATTATCAATCAAAGAAATGAGCAAAGATG
Organism: Silene noctiflora; assembly: GCA_009801015.1. Classification (NCBI taxonomy): domain Eukaryota; kingdom Viridiplantae; phylum Streptophyta; class Magnoliopsida; order Caryophyllales; family Caryophyllaceae; genus Silene; species Silene noctiflora. Next base: position 121,794 of record VHZZ01000114.1, read on the forward strand.
AAAGAACATTACCATCCCCAAAAAGACCAATCCGGAAAGACAATGTCCAAAGTGGAGTCATCCGCGCAATAATGGAATTGTGGTGGCGCGCCACCACCTTTATACTTGTCTCGCTTGATCGAGGCTTGATCGTGGCATTGGAACATCAAGTCAAGGTCAGGCAATCTCCCAGGGTACAGCTTCAAAAGCTGCAATATACCCCAAAGAGTATACACATCCCTAGTTTGGAAGGCCTTTTGGTATTGTTTAACATAAGCTGTTCCATTGACTATAGTCAACCTAAAATGAGCTTCATGTTGTAAACTTTCTACCAGCTCTTGTGTTATTCCTTGTTCTTTCCATGTGCTTAGGTCTTCATGGATCCATTTGAAGTACTCAGGGCACGTCTCGTTGCTCGAGAATGAGTCGGGATTAGTGGTGGTGGTGGGAGGAGGAGGAGGGTAGTTTGATGGGCAAGTTAGTGTCATGTTGCTTGATGTGCAATTTAGAAGGTATTGGTCTCTCTTTGGGTAGGCATTGTATGGTTTGGTGGAGAACATTGAGAAGGTGTATGGTATTGAGTTGCCTGCTAGAGTAGACTGGAGGAATTCAGCAAAAAAGAGCGTAATTAGCCTGCAAATCACGCACATTAAATCTGCACAGACTCCGACTAAGAAACACTTGGCATAAGTTTATGCCAAAATGTTTTCACATAAGGTTTGAACCAGATAGATGCTGATAACTTTACCAACTAAACTAGTTAACATATGCTAAACTTTACTCCCGCCTCACCAAGATTCAAGAAACATAGACTCCTTGAATACTGCATATTTGATATTAACAATAGTAACAAGTAATAATAAATTAAAATTATGTCGATAACGAGAAAATCATTGGGAGATGTCAAGATTATTAATTAGTCAGCTACAAGCTAATTCAAATATTGATGATACATTGCACATTTTGCTGAGATTGATTTGGAAGTTATAAATTAAACCCGTTTTGAGATTTTAAAAAATATATTTCATCAATTAACACTACCATGCACGTGACAATCAAGGAAAAATATATTTATATTAAGTAAATATAAAATTATCTTAATTATTTTTCATTGAAGATTGAAAAATCAATCCTATAGAGTAACAAGAACATGATTTAAACAATAAACTCTAGACTTGTTTAAATCAACTAGTTTGTTACTCATGATCTGAGTTCAAATCCGGTTAATATCAAGGAAAAAGTATGGACGTAAGGTGACTTACAATATCAGACCAGCGAGTCAAAACAAGAGTACATAAGAAGAGGAAAAACAGTAAGAATGAAGCTGTGGCTACTGAGAACTTGCTTGATATCGACGATGACGACAACGACGACGATGATGAGCACCTGAACATTTCCAATGATGATTTCTTCTTGTCATTTGTAGGAGATGAAGTAGTAGTAGTAGTAGTAGGAGTAGGGTCTTCCATATTTTTCTTTATATTTCAATTTATTGAACATATAGACATAGTTAAATTAATATTATTAATGTTTGTAATATAACTAGAATAATTAATGAGGATTCTATATTTTGTATGGAAAATAATCCTTAGGGATTTAATTTGACTAATTATTGATGAATATAAGTACAAAAGTTAGTAATGAAATAAGAAAATAAGGCTTTTTTGAGGTGTTGAGTTTGTATTATGGGGGACTTGGGAAGGTAGTATGTATGTATGTATGTCATTTTAACATGGTTTAATATACGTTTTTACGTGAACACGTGGTACTCGTGATCTGGGTTCAAACTTTGTCGGCATTATATTCATCCTTGTAGTTCTATTTACAGTAAAAAATAATATGGGCGGGTTTACTACGATAACTTGATTTTTTTCAGCTCAATGAAATAAATAGAAAGTATATTTAAATGAGACGATTTATTTATCGAAACTGAGGAAGTATAACGTGCACCCTCTACAGTCTACATTGAGTATCCTCAATTCTTGCTATTAACTTTTTTAACATTCACTAAAATCTAATAAAATTTATAAATTATTTGAGTAAGTTTCTTATAAAACCGTTTCACGCTAAATAAAAAATTTATATATCCTTCTCATCCAAATTAAATATAGATGGAGTTATTTTAGTGGTGGTAACTGATTAAAGTAACATGTGATCCTACAATAACAATTAGTATATGTAAAACCGTTTTATATACGAATTTTTGTACACTTTTTTTTTATCGAAGTGGACTTTTTAAATCAAGTTGAGTATCAAATGGTCAACCCAACCAGATTTTCATGGTGCGATGTTTACGACTTTTTTTTCCTACCTTATTTGGGTCTTGAAACGTACATTATCCGTCACAAGCTAAAAACGGATAGTGTTTTTCTTATAATAAAGTAAGTGGGAAGACAAGTAGGGGAAAAATGAAGTACCACATAGATAGTGCCACTTGCATATTATAAGAGGAGCACTATCCGTTTTCAGCTTGTGACAGATAGTGCCCGTCTTCAACGAGAATTTGTGTGTCTTTTATTGGTTTGAATTTTCTAGGGGAGATTAGTGGGTTTGGTCACAAATCACTTTTAGTTAATGTATAAAATAAATGTCTTATTTTTTATTTATACAAGATTTAGGAAGTGTTAATATAATGAAAACAAAACACTTATCCCGTTTAAGAAGTGCAAAATTACTTGTATAAAGTGGTTTTACACAAATTATTGCAGGGAGCATTTCAATAACCACTTTTACTCCATTGATAGGGTAATGTTTGGATCTGTTTTATAATTTTATTCGTGAAAAACCGCTTCACACAAGACTTGCTCATACACGTACCTAAAATGAGACAAATTTGGGGTATGCAATGCAATATATAATTTGAAAAGTCAGCATGTGTTGCTTACTTTGTGAACAAAGTGATGCAATTACTTTAAGGCTTAAGCTTAAAGGTTTGAGTATTAGCCTCGGGATCGACAATTAGTAAGTTATTAGTAAACGATTATGTGTAACGTTCAAGCAAAGTCCACTGGTATAGAGATTAACAAGCATAGTTTCAAGTCGAATTTGGACCATATTCTGGAATCCAATCTAGATCTAGTCCAACTAGACCCGAATAGTCCCTACCAAATTATGCAGTGCGGTCTGGTCTTCAGTCCGGACCATTGAGTGAACACCCCAAGGCTCAATAGAGTCGGACATTCTAACTGCAACCAATTAAAGTACCGTTCAAGTAATGACCATCATGGTTGCGTTCAAATCCGACTCATTTCGTCCATATATGCAATCAAAAAATATTAAATTTGGATGGTGAACATATCAGAATCTACTGGTTTCAAGAGCCAATTGCCGAAAAGTGGGGTTTCTTTCAAGATCCTTGATGTTTGATGGTAATCTTGAGCCATCTCCTGCAAGTAGTACATGGAGCGGAGCAGTCAGCAATAAGACAACAAATAAACCAGATGGTTAAAGTGTTGAGCTGCGATTCTCGAAACAATTTTTATTCATGGTCATCCAGGAACATCACCTATTTTCTGTGTTGGTAATACAGAAGCAACACCAAGGATAAAAGTGGACAGATTCACATAATATCAACTGAATGGAACACGCAAAACTACACGATTAAATGCAGACTTGGGCGACATGTTACCTTAAGATCTTTATAAGAAACTGTGGCATCTATCTTGTCGACCAAAGAGTTACCACTCAACGACATAAAACATTCCAGCATTCTTCTCCTGCAACAGTAAGTCGAGGCATAAGAAAAGGGAAGATAAATGCATGCACATATGGATGTCAGCCGTCAACACCAAGCCATGAACACACAGACTTAGATATAAACACGGCCTTACATGTGAGACCGACCTATTAGTCATATAAAATTTATGAGGAATGCACAAGGATTTGAGAAAAAATGTGGCCATCGGATAGGATAGACTTAAATTGGTTGAGAATTCATCTTTTCTCATGAAAATCGTAGTGGCAGTAAGATTTTACTTCCTCCGTTTCAATTAACCGTATACTTTTTTCAAAATTAAAAATGTACTCGTATACAATATACAATTGGTTGGAATACAGAGTAAGAAGCATAAATTATAAATACAGATGATTATTACTTGCACAAGGATGATTCCGTGGATGGAGATAATGATCCCTTAGAAGAGGTCCCTTGTTTTCTTCCAGTTGTCCCAAGGATGACTTCATGCAATCCACATTTATTCCAGCATATTGAGTACCTACGAAGTTCAAACCACAGCACGTATGATAAGCTAGGTGGAAATGATCTGCCCCTTTGCAATCACAGTGTTCAAATACATTAAAGATGGTTTTACGCTAAGATATGGTATTAAAGTCACATATACGGATATATGTATAGCATAAATCATTGTCTTCACTGAAATATTTTTAACTAGAGGTACCTTGGGTCAAATAAAAGCGGTTATATGTATGATTACAACACTTCTGTAATGTCGTCACATTTTTGTCAAATCCAAGAAATACAAAAAGATGCTCACCCGCATGTTACAGTAGCCTCAGAAGACCCAAGATGTTGAAATTCCTTCGGGGGAATGGGAGCTTCGAAAAATAATGGCTGCCACATGGAACTATCAGTTTAGTGCACACAGCAATGACAACATACAATATTGGTATACAGAGCAAAAACATACCTCATTCACAAAAAAGGGACAGGCTACTGTATTGGATAAAGGTTCTATCCTATCATACAAAGCTCTCCTCAAGTTGTCCTGCACGGAAAGATTCTGAGAGCTATTGCACGATTGGCCCACAGTAATTGAGGAAATATAGACCGGTTGCAGCAGATAGGATAACAAAGCACCTATGAAGAACGCAAAGGTGAAGACTAAATCAGAAACACACCAAGGGCAAAATCGTAGTTTCAGAAGGATTCAAGCCATTGAGACACTGTATATCTTTAGAAGTGACTGACTTTGAGTTCCGACGACATTCCAACGTGCTATCTTGTCTGAGCAGCTAACAGATGAAGTTGTGACACCACGACCAGGCTTTCTTTGAACCAAACCAGTAAACCTTGCAGAGTCATCTGTAGAGAACATCATTAGTCATTAATTCCATTTTTTTTAATGATGGTGAGGCGTTTTCGTTCATTTCTAGGGGAGTCAAATAATCATTGATACTTAAGCTTTGGTATGTAAGACTCAATAAATTTACTCTTAAAATCTGACGCTCTGCTTTTTATTTCTCTTGAGAAGTAGAACATCATCCGGTCTCCATTTAAGTAAATTAGAAATAGTGACTATCTCAAAATGGGTTGGTTGCACACGTCCAAGTAACTATATTTGCAGAAAAACATCAGGCTGCATGGATGACTGCAGCATGAGCCGAAAAAGACTTAATAAGACCATGAGTACAATGCTAAAGTGAAAGTGTAAACAACTAAATATACTAAAGAGACACGGAAGAGGAAGAAGAAACAATACATTCCACCATTGCTCTTCAATAATGACTCAGAAGACTGTTCACTCCGATGATGAGAAGAGTTTGCTGGCACGGATACCTCTTCTCTAAAGGAAATACTTCTCAAAGATGGTGGCAAACTAAGTGACGCATCCCCGCCTATTCAAAAATCAAAGTACACTCAACAATCAAACAGGGAAGATGCCTGGAAGAAATATTCCTAAGAACACCTGCTCACTAGATATTAACATCTAGTCAAAACAAAAGGCTATGCCTAAATCTTTAAAGACAAGCAAAAGGTAATCTGGGAGCGGGGAGTCGGGGACTCACACGGCAGCTGAGAAATGTACATATGTAAATTCCAGCCATCTTTGAGCTTGTACTTGCCATGACCAGAACCATCAGTCTCCAAATAAATAGGCAGGTTTGTCGCATCGACACCTTCGGACCAATTTGTTCTACTGACTTCATCTTTATCAATAGTATTGTGGTGGGTATGAATCTGTGAATAAATAAACCTGAAATTCCCCCCAAAAGAAACAAATGATATCATAAAGAAAGCCATTACAGGTAATCAGGAAGCTAGAAGACAGATCTTAGCAGATCCAGATAAGAGCAAGGTCACGCCCCCAGCTTAATGAGATAAATAGAGAGACTTGTAGTTGCTTAAAACGCGATAAAAATTTGAGCTTTGAGCCCCTTAGTGAGATAAATGGAAAGAGTTATTGTTTACTATAACTAATCAAATAGCACGGGAATCTGATGAATTTGAGCCCCTTATTTGAATGGCCTTTGTTACAACTTACAAGAACACATTGAACACCGTAATAGACGACACTGGCTACGTAGCACATACCAGAGGCCTATAAGCATGATTCTAGTACCAATGACGAAAACACATTTCATATTTGAATTCAAAACAACCAATTCTTCCAGAGCCCAATTTACTATGCAATGCACACTTCAGCTGATTTACTGGCTAATGATCTAGTCATCAACATGACCGGCTGTAGTTTCGAGAATTGGACAGCATACCTTAATAAAGCTCGCCTAGCAATTACTTCAGCATGAGAATCATTCACCACATCACCATTTGGACTCCGTAGAGATCTTGGTAGACATTTAGTTCCAGTCCCTAAAGCAACAACCTCTAATTCTGCATATCCAAGTAATCATCTTCTATTAGCTCAGTTTTCCCCGAAAACCCACATACTCTGTACTACCTTAGAAAATCATTATTTAGACCACATATTATTTCCATTGGAGCCAAAGACTCCTCATTCTTTAATTTGGGATTATGATTTAATATAGCGAAATGGCTCACTAAACTGGCTACGCTTCTTTTAAATGTGAAATAGCAGTCATTCGATACAATTCTAGACACAATTTTCATCCAGGGTCATTCGGAAATAACATCTTTGTGCTACGAATTCAAGGGTAAGGCTGCCTACATCCGACCTATGGCAGTACAGACGTACAGTAAAGCTTCATCAAAAACAACCAAAAATCAAA